>VDFB02073173.1:0-138910 GCA_007258455.2 Sequoia sempervirens
ATATGACTTTTTTTTTTTGCACTTGTTGGTATCCTCTTTGGAAAGCAGCTTGCAATGCTAGGTTATATTGACTTGATGTGGTGGACGTTGGTGGTGGTGGGGGTGGAGGTGGATTCAGAATGGCGTTTGTGGTGGTGGTGAATGGTGATGTCGTGTTGATTATTTGATTGGTGGATGGTGTTGTTAGTACGGTGGTTTGAGTGATAAGTGGTGTCGTTGATGTGATTGGCCCTTGAGAAACCATACTTTGCGATGTTATGGGGGTGTTTGATGATGTTGCAATTGTTTGTTCATTTGTTGTCTGTTGTTTTGATGTTGACGACAAGTTTTGAGCATTTAACAAAATGCTTTGGTTGATAGTTGGGATGTTCTTTTGATCAATACTTGGTAGAGGGGGAAGCCCTAAACCAAGGAGTGGTGTGGATGATAATGGCAATGTTGGAAGATGCGAAAATCTAAGGGGGGTGGGTCCTTGCAAAAATTTTGTGGTGTCGAAAATGCCCCCTGGTCCAAACATGTCTCCTTCCTCTTGCGAATTTGTGAGGAGAGGGGTTTGAGGTGTTGCGTGAAAAAATGATGATGATGGATCATGATGGAATGTGAGAGGAACATTTTTGTGTAATGGGTTTTGGAGTATGTTTTGTTCCAATACGGTGTTTGCATCCAAGTTTTGATTATTAACAAGGGGGTGTGCTTGAATAGCATTGAGAAATGCATTTCCCTTATTAATGTTAGGTTGGGTTGGAGCAAGAGATGTCGTGATTTGTGGAATGTTTTGCGTGATGTTTTGGGATGGGGGTGTAGATGAGATGGAAATGGTGGATGAGATTGGAGGAAATGATGTCTCCACTATGGTACTCACATTGAAATCCAAAGGTAACTTGGCTCCTTGTTTTGCTAATTCAAGCATGTATAACGAAGTGTTGAGCCTCATCATGATGTTGACGATTTTATGGTTCTCTAGATTTTGGAGCATTTCTGTTATTTCTTCGTGAGACATTCCGAAGGTAAGATCCTCTCCTTGGTTTTCCTCTTGCGAATTTTGCGATGATGTCGGAAGGATAATTGTGAGATTTCCAGACCCAATGGGATTCATTTTAGGAGTGGTTTGACTCAAATCACTTGAAGCGGGTGTTTCTTTGTTGGATTCCATGCTCTTCTTGTATTGAGATCTATTTTGAACCATAAAACAAGGATCAATTTTTAAGAATGGGAGATGAATCTCTTGATTCTTTGGATCAATCTTTATTTTATGCCCCAAAGTGAAAAATTTTAGGATATCTTGAGGATCGAAAGGTGATATGATGATGATGTAAAAGATGAATGATGCGGATGTTATGATCTTTTGATAAATCTTGAAGGAGGTACTAGGCTTTTGGGACTCTCAGATATGTTGCAAATTTTGATTTTGGGATTTTTCCTTGATTGATTTTGATTTTCATTTGGATTTTTAACAAATAGACCCTAAGATGTTTAGATGATTATCTAAGGGATAGATTTGATCAAAGGATGATAATTTGAATATGTGTGGGAAGAAGGATGCATCTATCCACACCTATCCAAACAAGATGATAGTTTTACTAAGCATATGACAAAGGATTCATCTACATATACTAAGCTAAACAAGGTGATTTTGACTAAGCATATGCAAAAGGATGCATCTACACATACTTAGCCAAAGGTGATTTTGATAATGTTTTCAAGGATTTAGTCTCAATGATTTTGATGTTTTTTTATTTTGCCAAAAAGCCTAGTATTAAGGATGATCTCAAGATTTTCCAAAAGGTGATTGTGAGATGATTTTTGTTTTGATGTTTTGAAGGATGGATGAAAAGGATTTTGATTTCATTTGATCTAAAGATGAACCTAAAAAAAACACCTTGTTTGCCTAGACCTAGGTATTGAAGAACAATCTTTTCTCTAAACAAGATGTTCAAACTCTCTGAAAAGATTTGGGTTTTGGTAGTAATAGAATGAATACAAACCAGGATTGTTCCTTGAAGCCTTCTTGTAAAAGTTGAAAAGAATTCTTTGTCTGACTTCGTATAACATAGAGAGACATTCTTGATGAGCTATCAGACTAAGGGCCTTCACCTTTGGTTTCTTGATCTTGATTTTGCGTGAAATCATTGGAGACACATGTGTGGGGTCCAATTGTTTTTAATCTTTGCTTAATGGATTCTTTTTACCACAAACATTTCTTGATTAGCTTTCAAACTGAATGTCCAATGTCTCAACTCCGTTTCATTTCACAAGGTATATTATGTGAAACTTTGATGAATTTAAGGCAAGGGTTACCTATTGTTTGACTTTAGTGGGAAAATTGAGATGTAAATTCAAGTGTTTAGAAACCTCTAAGGATGTAATCCCAAGGGACAAGCAATAACACGAGAATTTGGTCAATGGTATTTTCCTCCTAAAGGGTTTGAAATTTTGAGGATCATGTTGAATGTTTGTTTGCAAATGTTTTCAATAAAGCATTGTGTTTTCAAACCAAGAACAAGTACAAACCCTATGGATGTGTAAGACAATATTTTTGGATTCTCACTTGACAAGTTCAGCTACTTATCTTTTAGTGAATGGTTAGATGCTTGACCCTAGCTCCTCCAACACTCACTTATACGAGGCAGCCAAGCATCAACACCCATGAAACTCCCATGGCATGTTTCCATTTCTACTAAAAGAAGTAAAAGTGTGGGGTGGCTTTTGAATGACCGTTCTTGCACTAACAAATAGATTAAGGATTTTGGAAAATTCTAGCACATGGGTTCTTAATAGGACTTTTCCATTCATGGAGATTGACCCATGGCAAGAGTCCCCTTCGATCCATCTTGTCAGAGTCAACCATGATACTAGCATTTCTTCCAATACCCACATTTATATCCCGGTTGGAAATACTCTTGGCTTTAGAGTGTTACCGGTTGAGTCGTTCCCTTGGGTGAGTACTTTTTCCCCAAGGCAGGCCCTCTAAGATAAACAAAAGAAAGAAAAGACAAAATTTGTAACTCGACAATCTTTGACGACTCAAAGAAAGAGAATATACGATGATGCTCTACTCACACTCGCACAAGATGTTCAATTTTAAACCCAAATTGAAGTGTATATAATTATTTACACAACTTAATGTCACCAAAAGCCTTTTGATTCTCAAGATCATCATGAGGTGCGGGAGAAGTGCATACATCTTTTGATGATATTACTTTGTGTAAATAATTACAAAACAATAAAGGTACACATTCATTTTATCCTTCAAAGCAATGATTTGATTCATTTTAAAACACCAATATCAAGTGTGAAGTTGCTTGTTCAATTTTAGCCCAAATTGAAATCTAGTAGGTGTCTAAGTTTCAATTTTAACCCTTTGCAAAAAATCAAAGTGTTTTTTTTAAACCCAAACGAAAATTAGTTTCCTAAAAATGAAAAGACAACAATTTCGTGAATAGTGTTTAAAGAAACACTAAATTGTTAAAGAACACTTTAATCTTCTCAATACATCATCTTCATTTCTCCTCCTTTCGTTTTCATTCTTCGCTTCACCTTCATTTTCCTTTGTTTGCTTTTGTACCTCCTCCGTTAGTCTTTGTACCTATAAGATGGAAAAGACAATAATGTGAGACCAAGTTACTCAATCAACTTAAATGATTTCAGATAATGACTCATTAATAAGGATCTTGATTCTAATAAATTTAAGGAAAATCTTATTCAAAAGTAGACAATTTGCAAAGAAAAGACTTCTCTTTTCCTTATTAAACCCTTTAATCTATCTTTCTTGTTAAGACCAAACAAGAACGCGTTTCTTAATCCTTAAGTAATTGTCTTCTTAATTTCATCATTTAATGAGGTAGATTCTAAGATAACAAAATATATAATGAATCTATTTAATATAGATTCTATATATATAAGTTATATAAGACATAGAAATGTACCACATTAAAGCTTCATAAATTCCAATTTTGCTACTAATTATACTTAGCAAACATAGTGAAGAACAAATCACCAATAAATGAGTAGCTATTCTGACTTGGAATTGCTAGGGTCTTATTTAATCAGAAAAAGCTACTTTTTTTTTTTTTTGCCTTAAAACTTTCATATTTCTAACCAGTGATTGCTTCTAGGAAGGTCGACACCCTACCAACAATAGACAAACTAAAATTAAATAATGACTTAAATAGTCATAATAGACCAACTACTAGCTCCGGGGATCCTGTAACTTTTGTGGGCCATGTGCTTTGTGAGTTCAACTTGCAGCCCCACTTTTAAGTCATCATTTAATATTCCTGTAGTCCATAATTCTGTGATCTATATTGGCCATTTATTTTCAAAGACTTTTGGCAACCTGTCGGTTAGATCCTGCAAAGATTTTGTTGAGGGGCTATCATGTTTGAGTGGATACATGAATGGATCTATTCAAGCTTAATTATCAAGACTTTTCCAAACATAACAATTCAATGTACATAACTTTCTATACACGTCAGAGGATACAGAAAGAACTAATTGGAAACAAATCTTGTGAAAAGGTTTAGCCAATTTAGGAGGATGCCAAGGACATCAGCGCATTCGCAAGTTACAACATACTGTAGAGTTTGAAACAAAAATTAATCTATCAATGCTATCAATTCGTTATCAAATGTATTTAAGAATGATATCTGATGATTTGATATTCAACAAGACAATGACATAAGTAAGATACAGATTTAATGCATACCTTTTAATGCTTAGCAGCAAACAAACAACTTTCATGATGGCATCATAGATATAGAATCAAGAATGTGTAATTCTTAAGACAGATGCTTTCATTGGCACACTTGAGATTTTGACTTGGGTGCGGTAGAAAGCATCTTGAAATCTTGGTATGACTCAGCAAGTTAAAAATCTATAAATATTTGAATTAAAAAAAAAGAACGCCGGAAGGAAAGAACGTGAGGACAAATAAGTATTTACCATCGTAAACGATCAAAAGACATTCTAACAAATACTACGGCATCAAATGAAATGATGGCCACGACAAGAGAGCACAACCAGCCAAATCGAAGTTATGTCTAGAGGCAGGCTTATAAAGCAGGCTATGCACAGCGCAAATCACCCAAAATTTGACTCCAAAGCAGTTATAAAGGACACGCAGCTCTTGGCGCAAGGAGATGACACATAACATTGAGTAGCTGAAATATTACAAAGGTACAATAGCGTTATCTATACTAAATTAGAAATGACACTCATCATTTTAATATCTGGAGTGCTTACAAAGAGTAACATGTGTTACAAAGAATTTTAAATGTTGTCAAGAGAGAGTTCACTCACAACAGTTACACAGGTGCTGTAGAAAGATCTCTCACAAAAGACACATATATTTTGTGATAAGTTACACAAGTGCCCTAAAATATTATTTGCAATAGCTAAAGAAGCTGGAACTTTTATCAAAAGCATACATGCATTCTATCTAATCAGATAAGCTTCAAGAGCATGAACATAATACTGCCCATGAAAGTTAAAGGGAAATGTAAGTTTATGCTTGCATTCACTAGACTCAATGATCGGAAGGAAGATGTGTAGATGTAAGTGAATTCTGAATTATCATTTATAAGAAAACAACAGACAGAAAATAAAGGGCATGAGTGACAACATGCAAGTGTTGAAATGACACAAAAATTCCAAAACATAAGCAGTCTTTCAAGGCTCTATTCATACACATGGAGTTTTACAAACTTTCAAACTAATCACTTCAATCTCTAAATGATTTGAAAACTCCATTTTGTAGGTCTTTAATCACAAAATACAGATATACTGACGCTAAGCAATTTATTTACAGCCATAAACTAAGAGAAATTATTTAAATATAACTTCAATACAATTTTCCAAAACTTAAAGTGGAACTTCGAATGAAGATGAAACAAAGCATGAAAAACTTTGGTTAAAATTTATCAGTCAAACAAGAAAATAGTGTCATCTAATTTGCTGAAAATGGTGGTCATGGGCTTCCCTCCTTCTAGCGCAAAATGTGAGCATACCTTAAAAATCTGCAAACACTAAACTTTAAACATGGGTTAGTACCTACAAATTCCTCAAGAATACTCCTATGAAATACCTTGTAAATGCTTCAAAATGCAACAAATGACAAAAGAAAACTAAAAGCATCATGAAAACAATTAACAAGTACCTATTCCATAGTGGATTGGTGTCAAATGTGCAAATGAGCCTTTCCCAATCCTTGCTCAAAAGCTAAAATAATGCAAATGCCAATATGATGAAGAGAAAAATCAGTTCTCAAACCAAGAGAGTAACTTTGCATAAAATTTGTAGATGATTTGATGAAGGATGAGGTTCTTATTTATAGATTTTCTTGATGAGAGATTGGCCAAATGGGTGAATGTGGGACTAAATATAAGCCAATGAGAGGAGGCCACTTGTCAAGTTGCCATTGGTTGAGGGATGTGCAAGATTTGGGAAGTGTGCCTATGAGAGGGAGTTTCAAATTCAAATTTGTGCAAATAAATTTTGAGAGGGGGACAAGAAAATGAGAAATAAATGCAATGTTGGAGGGACAAGTCAACTTGTCCTCATTTTTCAAACTTGAGGGAATATTTTGCTTTATTCCAAGTTGATGGAAAATAAGGGTTTTAATAAATCAATAAATTGATTTATTTGTGCAAGTGGCATTATCTAGAGAATCCAAGTGATTAGGATTAGCATTTGATCATTGATTAGATTAATTAAGCTGATATTAGATGATTGTGACATTCAACTTAGACTTTTGGGTTTGTTTAAATTAAATGAGAAGAAATTGATCATTGGGGATTTAATTAAATAACATTGATTTATTTAATTAAATGGATATCTTTAGAAGATTAATTGATTTATTTAATAACCTTTAGGAGATTGATTAAATAAACTTGATTTATTTAATTGATGAGTGAATGTGATGCATAATGTCAATTTGACGTGTCTATAGATTCATGTGAAATCTAGATCAAGGCCTTAAAACTTAGGTGGGACGCATATGCCCAAGGTGGCGTATGAGTCCCAGATCACTAAATTTGGGCCATACAATCCAAAAACACCTAAATTATGATTGGATGTTGGTTTATGTCAAGATTAATCTCATATAGATGCATTAATTAAGGCTTGTGGATGCAAAATACAGCCAAATAAGGCATAAAGAAGCCCAATTAATAATGAAAATCCTTGATTAGTGTGAAAGTGTTAGGATACACTTTACAACACCTTAAATAAGGAACAACTAAACTGGTCTATTAGTTTGCAAGGGCCCAAGACCTAATGTGAATGTGTTAAACACATTACAAAACTAAATCAAGGCAACATTAAGTTGAATTTAATAGGGAGGACCCAAACAAGTACAAAAATGTAGAGGGATTGGTCTCAAACAAGCCCCTCAGGCTTGGTATGAGAAGATGGATAGTTTTTTGCTTGCTTTTGGATTCACTAGATGTCACTCTGACCCTACAATTTACATTCAAAGTAATGTAGGGGATCTTCTCATTCTTGTTCTCTATGTGGATGACTTGATTCTCATTGGGAGTTCTCTTGCCATGATTGAGGATACTTAGAGAGTTTTGACAGAGTAGTTTGATATGACTGACCTTGGTCCTTTGAATTTCTTCCCTGGTCTTCAGATTCATCAATCTTCTGTAGGTATTTCTATTTTCTAGCAGACGTATGCTCTTGATTTGCTTCAAAGATTTGGGATGGCTCATTGCAAGCTAGCCCCTACTCCTTTTTAGTTAGGTGTTGTGTTGTCTTCCTTTTGCAGTACTCCAATAGTGGATGCTACATTGTATCGGCAATTGGTTGGCAACCTTTTGTACTTGACACATAGTCATCCTAATATTTCCTTTGCAGTTGGTCTTGTCTCTCATTTCTGTCAAGATCCTCATGAGAGTCATTGGAAGGAAGCCAAGAATACCTTGCAGTAAATTCAGGGAACTACTCAATTTGGCATTCATTACACATCAAGTGCTACTCAAATTGTGGGCTTCACTAACTTAAATTGGGGTGATGTTGATGATCGAAACTCTACTTCTAGCTTTGTTTTTTTTCTTGGTTTTCGTTTAATTGCATGGTCTTGCAAGAAGAAAACTGCTATTGCATTATCATCAACTAAGGCTGAGTATCAAGGTGTTGTTTTTCCTATTCAAGAGGTTATGTGCTTTGATAGTTGATGGTTGATTTTGGAATTCTTGTTGATCATCCCACTATTCTTTGGTGTGATAATTAGAGTGTCATACCTATTTCTCACAACCCAATGGAGCATCAATGCATGAAGCATATTGAGATCCACATGCACTTCATTAGGTAGCTCATTCAGGAGGCTGTTCTTAGTTTGGAGTATTTACCTATGGAGCAACAAGTTGTAGACATCTTCACTAAACCTTTGGCATCTACTCACTATCTTTTGTTGCGATCAATGTTAGGGGTGAAGGAAGTTGTCCTTGGAGGGTCTTAAGGAGTCCTCCTTCCTTTCACTTTTTTATTTTTAACATTTTCTATTTTTCTCTCTTTTGGAGAGGAGTTTTTTCCCATAGAGTTTTTCTCCTTTTCTCCAATTGTGAGAGATTTCTTTTTTGCATTTTAGTTGTGTATGGGTACCTAACATGGCCTTGTTTCCAGGACCCATCTTGCATCTCATTTTTTAGTTTTAGTTTCCCTAATTTTCACTTAAGCGGGGGTGTTACAGTGAATGGTTTTTACCATTCACATTCACCTAAGTTAACTTAGGGGTGATTTTGCATTTGATAATTTGTAATTGTATTTTTTTTTTTGTATCTCAGTTATCTTTTCGTATCAACCTTCTCGTGCCTTTATAAGGTATGCTATGCACATTATTTTAACATCTCATTTTTATAGATTCTTCATTCCTGGTGAAATAGCTTCTCCTATGTTTCTTATCTCATTCATGAGGGTTTCTCTTGGTTTGTAGGTGCTCTTGGGTGATTTTCTCTAACAAAAGCATGGTTACAATAGTTTGACTAGATTACATGGGTGACCTAGTCCAAATACCAAGTCATGGGAGGGGTTATGTCCAAATTTATAGAAATATTAAATTCCATGTCAACCTCCTAATTTATGCTCTCCTACCATCTCTTAGTTTTCAATATTCTATTGCAACTCATCATAGTGTATAGATAACATAATGAAAATCAATATCACATTGTACATCAAATAATCCCCTCATTCCCTCTCAATTATTTAACTTCTTAGTCCTAATTACTCAAAAATTATTTTTGTATTTGGTTGTATCACATTAGATTTAGTTTTTGTTTAAATAGAATTAGACCTTATATATTTTAGTTTGGCTTAATGAATGTTATATAAGGTAATTTCTAAGTTTCCTCTCATTTTAGAGAACCTATAAATTCCACGGCAATCCTTTAGAGTATATTTTTTTTATATGTGTCTTTAATTTTTTATGGTGCACATTTATTTATTTTTAAGTCATTGTGTTTATATATGCATGTTGAAAAAACATATAAGACAAAGTGCTAAGTTACACCCTTACTTTTCCAACATGACTAAGATTTTCTAAATCTTATGAGGAAAATCAATTGTATTTTAATAAGAAAAAAGGAGATTGTGATCATTATGACTTCATTCAAAATGTCCAAAAAAAAATTATTAGCATGTTGATAAATTTAAGTCTTTGCAAACTAAATTCACAACCATAGATGATGATATCCCCTTTTAATTTGTTATTGATTCTCTTACTAAGATAGTTCTCACTAAACAACATGGTCAACATGGATAGATTCAAGGCATAGAAAAATTTATAATATTTGGCTATGGAGAGTCACCCAAGATCTAGAGGTCTACTGAAAAGTATAAAATACTCAAAATATCAATGGTCATGAGTGTCTATAATGAATATTGATCATCTTCAACTAGAGTAGGCCATACAATTTGGCCCAATTTTATATGTGACTATGCAAGTGGGTAAAAGACTAGTTTTTTGTCGTATTTCCATTGGAAATGATCATATTACTAGACCTACAATTGATGAATGTATCTGGACTGGACAACCAAGGTTTCCCTAGGATTTAGGGGTATTCTACAAGGTTTTCTCTAGGTTGTAACACCATAGAGTCTCCAAGGTATTCCCATGAGTCCAATGTGATAACCAAGTCTTCTATTTAATACCCTCTAGTTTAACAGCTGACCTATCTTCTAGTTGTAAAATAGTAGGTGTAGATTGGAGCTTCATTAAAAAAATTTGTCTCATGGTTTCCTTTGGCATTATATTTATGGCTACTCCTAAGTAAATTAAGGTGTTTTTGATGAGAGTTCTATATTGATTTGGACATCTACATAGGGCTCCCAGGGTCTGCATATTTAGAAACAACTATATTTCCTAACATAATTTTGGTAAGATGTCCTAAAAAATGTACAGTATAGGGCGTCCTTACATTTTCTACCTAGCTTCTTAAGGCATAAATCTCTCATAATTTTTGTGTGAATTAGGACTTCCTTAATTTCTTATATTAGGGATATTTTAATGCAAATATTTCTAAGTTGGTCTAACAAGTAAGGTTCAACTTCAGAATGTTGCTTTTGTATAATTATTCTTTTAGGGAATGGTGGTTTTGGACTTATGTTGGTTGGGCTAACTTAATTTGGTTCAGGTTCCTTGGGTTCTCTATCCATAATATTTTTGGGGGCTTCTCATCAATCAACTCTGTGATGTGAGGAAATGAAGCACTAACTACCATTTTCCCTAAATGGAGGTGGAAATCACGCACCTCAACCCCATAGGTTAGGTATTGGATGGTGTCATTAGAATAAGCCTATTGAATGAGCTTATTATTAGGCTTAGGTGTGCGTTGTGCTAGAAACTAAGGTTCTGTTAGTTGTGATGGTGTAGCCATGTGAGATTTGGAATTCTGGAAAGTTGTTGTAGCCTTGCAAGGGTTGTTGTGGTTGCAAGTAGTTTGTATTTTATTTTTGGCATTGTTGACCTACATGCCACTATAATGGCCATTGGTTTTACTGAGGTGGAAACTAGAAATTGTAGTTTGGGACTTGGTAATGTTGTGGTGACCATATCACTTGTTGTTGTTGAGTCCAGTTGGATGCTTGGGTCATTGGTCATGGTGGATTTTGTATATTAGTCTAGGGTTGAGGGTTTCAATTTGAGAATTTTGAATTACTACCTGAAAATGACATATTGTAGGTCAAGGGATCTTGAGGCATACCTTGTCTTGGTTGCCATGGTTTACACTAAGCAATGTAAAACACTTGGCCTTCTTCATCCTACTGGGTGTGAAATTTTATCTTTCCTTGCTTTTCTTTAGAGATGCTAACCATCTTTTTGCATTTGCAATTGATCCTCTTCTAGCAATAGTGTCAAAATAATTCTATTAGGGTTTCCTCTATTTCTTCATGCTTCTTCTTGATATGGGGGTGCCCAATTGGGTATCCAGGTGGCTAATGATGTCCTCCTTTATATCAGATAGGAGATTGCTAAGTTCCACCCTTGAAACTCTAGGGGATTTCTTGTTAACAGAAGAGGTTCCATCACCCCTAGTCTTCTTCATCAATGATCTAGAGTATTTTCTACATACCTTGCAAATTTCATCAAAAGGAAGTTGATATATATGCATAATATATGCTCATACAACAATTGTATTTTTGGGTTGTTATTATAATGGGAGTATTATTATAAAATATTAAGATATATATCTTTTCCTCAATATATATAACCACAATAAAATATAACTTGATAAGTAACCAATATAAGTTAGAAAGTTCATCATATATATGTATGTTCCTGTGTTGTATGTGTAATGGAAAGAAGATACATATGCATATATAGTTTCATGACTATGTATAGATATACATCATCTTGTTGTGTTGTATGTGTAATGGAAAGAAGATACATATACATATATAGTTTCATGACTATGTATAGATATGCATCATCTTGTGGATATCTATAAGTACAATAAAAATGCAAGTTGTTAAGTAAGAATAAAATTTACACAGGTAAGACGAATATAGATGCATAGGTTTTTAGATATATACACAAAAAAGCAATGGATTTTAAGAAAAATCCCATAGAAGTTTAGGGTTTCATTATAATTATTCCTTGATCAAATGAATACAGACATGGATTTTTAGATATATGCCCAAAAATGAAATGGCTTTTAAGAAAAATACCATACAAGTATAGGGTTTCATGATAATAATCCCTTATATTAATAAGACAAATACATGAATTTTTTTAGACATGGGGTCAAAATTGCATGTGAAATAATCTCGTAATTAGACAAAATAATTATTACAAATGGAGGTTTTAAAATACAACCTTCAAAGTTGAATGCATGCAAATCAAACATCCTCACAAAGTATTTCACCATATTAAATCAGTGGGTTGATGATAATGTAACCCTAGATGGTTTACACAATGATGTGACAAAGATGGGAGTCCTCAGGTATAATGTATTCATGAATACCAATCTGTGCAAGATGAAAGGAGAAAAAATAGTTTGACATTACCTCAAACCATGGAGAGTATCACATGATGGAGATGACATGATAAGAAATAATGAAATCAGTCAAAAAGGTGTTTCAAAATAGCACATAGTCAAATAGCTAAAAAACCCTTCACGGTCCTAGAGAAATGCCCAATAACTAGGCTCACGAGTACCATTGTCTACATTATGAAAGGAGAAATGATAGTTAGATGTTACTTGAAACCATGGTGGGAAATCCTTGCATCATCCATCAAGTGTTTTTTTGTGCCTGCCAAAACTGTGGAGAGCATGATGAACTTGGAGATTGGGATGACTACCTCAAAATGAAGGACGAAAAAATAAAAAATGGTAGGGAAAATTAAACAATGTTAGACTTGATGTGGATGTTAATTGGATTAAAAGAAGGCTGCATTTTGGGGCATGGTGAGTGGTGCACATGTGGCATTGTAGACAATCAACATCGCTAAAGTGAACTTTGAACACTATAACATGAAGTTTATAAGTTCAAAAGTGAGCAATTATTTTAAATATATAAATGTAATTGCACCCTATTACTATCAATAATTGCTTTGTTTTTTTTTTAACTTATTGGTGGTGAAAGCGAATAGACATAGGGTCATTAGAGGGCATGTTTTGGACGTCAAGTCTAAATGGTCACTTTTTGACCCTCCTATGCTTAGTGAACCCTCCCGCATTTGTCGGAAATCCCAAGAAGCCAAAAGAATAGTTGTAAGCTATTAACTCACATTCAAATAAAACTAAAAAAGACAAGTCCATCCAATGCACCATTTAGGAGCTTAGGATGCGCAAAATTAACTATAACGGCTACTGACCTCCCTTCCCCTATTCATCATTTTTTTTTAATATAAATATATAAATATCTATTGATATGTTATTTTTTAAGAAAACTAAATTAAGTTTAAATTTCCATCTTACTAACCAGACTACTATTCCTTTATACAGCAAATGATGATTTAAAAAAAATGGCCCAATTCTTTTTATCTTTTAGTCAACTACACGGTTTATACATAAGTTTGAATTTCACAGTTTCCCTTTGCATGCATTGGTCACAAACGTTAACTCGAAACCTAAACTGCAACTAGTCAAACAGAGAGAAGTCGAAATACAAATTCACTAAAGAGTACCCAAGCTCTTCTTTATTATAGCAGAAGAATTGCATGCTCTGAGTCCATTGTAAGCACCCACACGAAGGCTATTCAGCTCAATAGCCATTTTTGTTCCAATTCTGACCAAACTCTGCAAATTTGACGACTGGTAATGGCTCAAATGAAGGGTCGGACTGTATTAATTGTGTTTATGCTATTAAATGGAGATGCTATTGGGCACTCCGCGCCCTGTGAGACCACCTGATTTCGATAAATCACTAGTATCAGGGAATAATAAAGTGTAAGGAACTTTTGCAGGTCCATTCCTGTTCTTAGATAGACAGTTTTCATTCCTCTCTCCTATATTTTTCTCTATCTTTTTCAAGTCATTTGAAAATTTCGTGAATATTTTTTCTACACATGGATCGTCTACTCTTTCAGTGGTGGACCCCGCCGACTGTCCCACATAAACTTCATTTTTTGCATGCTTTGACAAAACTTCCAAAACAGCAATGACAAGGAGGGCCTGTTCTGGAGTAGGCAGAGTGTCGAGAAAAAATCCGTCTGGGTTCTTGACGAGTTGTTCATATTCAGGTGTTCTTTTGTCTGGAATCAAGCGCCTGCTCATGGTGGGCAAATTGGGCATGTATCCTCCATAGGAGTATTGCCCAAAGTTGACTGCAGCATGGTGAGCAGATGCAGTCCAGATGATAGTTGTCACTATTTGGACTGTTTCATCCAAAGAATCCATTTTGTACCATCTACTAAGATCGTCCTTCAGGTCTCCATGACCCACATTTACTATTTCATCCCACCAAGCCTGTAATTCTTTGTCCTTGTTAACTGAGACATCATCCTTGTAATACAGAGACAAGTACTCTGAAACCCATTGTTTTATGGCAAACCATATTTCAATGCCGTCTACAGCATATGGGTAGTCCTCGATCACAAGCTTCAAACCATTTGGTGCCTTTGCATCCCGGACTGCCATTCCCCTGCACAGTGCATGTTAAATGAGAGGATCAATTTTATCAGCCCTTTTAATTAAACTAGGCAAAGCAAGAATTTTGCAAGCACGTTAACCGTCTTCTCACCATCAGCTTTTCCGTGGGTGTATCAAGCTTTGACAAATTCTTCTATTAAATATCAAACATAAACAATGAACCAAAATTAATTAAGTTGAGCATTGATATTGGTGTCACATACCTTTTAAGTAGGTCAGCTTCCAATCCTTGCTCATTAAATTTCCACTGTTTGTAGGCATTAGAGGACATTTCCATGGAATATCTGCCAGTGGCAAAGGTTCGTTCAATGATACCTGATGCACTTATCAAATTCTGACGGGCAGTTTGGTTGATGTCCATGGTACCGAGGTAATGGGGGATCAATAATTTGCATACTGGATGCATTTTGCTTAGTTGTCTGTGGGTAGCTATAATGAAAGGCTCCATGATACAATGAGTTCTTAGCCTGCAGTCAATTAGAAAACAAATGTTTACCCAAGATTCGGGCTTGCTAGCCATTGCTATGCCTTCTACAATCATTGTAAGTGGTCAATATCATGACTGATTTTACTAAGATCTAAATGGTGGTTAGGGTGTTTAATGAAAGCATATGAATAAGAACCGACATCATACTTACCAATGGCTGACAAGCTGATGGTAACCTGCATCATTCACTTTAACATAGGCTTTGGCCAATTGCCATACTGCTCCATCTTCTGTTCCATCTTCGCCTGGTGTACAAACCCTTCTTACAGCCGCATTCTCATCAATTTTTGGCAAACACAACTCTATGGCCACTGGCTTTAAGGTTCCTTCCTTTGTGAGGAAGTAAACTGTGCGGCTTGCATATATTTTAACATCATTCGGAAGCTTATTTATGCGCTCGACATAGGGCATATAAGCATCATAATAGTCCACAATAAATAATCTTTTCAAGGTAGTGGCCTGTATTTTTTAGATTGAATTTGCATTATATTTATATAACACGGAGAAAACAAGAATATATTTTGGCAAAGAGAAATCACTTGATCCGCAGAAAGGCCCTCAAGGTTCTTTTCTATGTCTTCGGCAGTGATGGCGCTCTTCTGTGGGCCGTACATTTTTTCATCCAGGCTACTGGAGGGAGGAAAATCCTGTCTCAAAACAGCATATGATGCTGTTTCAGATAAGAAAGAACAGTAAAAGGGCGGGAGGGGTTTGCGAATTTGGTTACCTGTAGGCATTGAATCACGATTGGATTCACGCCCGCAAGTGTTTGACGTGCAAATTCCTCGTCACTTCTCCATGCGCCCTCATGAGCTTTTGCACAGAATATTAGTCCAATTCCATTTCTTAGCCCATTGATTATATAGTGAAAAATAGGACTAGATCTAGAGCATGCGTGTTAAATCTTACCTCCGATAATATGTGGGCGGCGGAATTTTCTGAGGCGCATGTCACGCTGCAAGTCACGGAGGAGTCTCTTTATATATTTGACTGGACTATTACTTTGACGGAGTTTTCTGCGAGAATCATCAGTGCTTTTCGATGCTTGTTCGTAGAGCCAGATGACATCCTCGAAGGATTTAAAGACGCGGTAGTAGAGATAAACGAGCTTGGGAATAATCAAGTTAGCAACTGACAGGAATAGATGAACTTCAAAGTCGGTAAAGTCAGCGTATGGAAGCCTTTCGTCCGGGGGAATATAAATTGAGCTTGTGCTGGTCTCGAATTTAGGAGCTGCAAAAGATTGTCTAACGGAAAATTATATTTATTCCATGGTAAAAAGATATATAAGTACATTGCACTAGCAAAGTATTGAATATGCATGCCTGTTTCAATGCGTGGACGACCAGTTCTACATCTTCGGGGATATGGGAACTCCTGCGATCCACCCAGTACTTTCCTTGGCGGCCCTGGATGTTTGTCAGGCATTCCAATATCGTTGTATACATCATAATCGTATATGAGGTCAGACTTTTTCCTTTTTCCGGTTCCGTCTCCCCGCAGGTTCTCCAAATCTAACTCCCTCAGATTCCTCAGACCTACTGGTGTTTCCTCCGGAAGAAAGCTCTGATAAACACACTTATGTCAATCCTATTTCCATGAATTAGCCATATTAAATTACTGAACAGGATTGTTTATGGGAGGGTATTGCACACCTTATTGGCGAAGAAAACACGATCAATGGGTTGGACACTAAAAGGGAAAATCCATGAATTACATTGGAAACGAACTTCTCCCTGACCCGGAACGGATATGGTAAGTGATTTCAGAAGAAACACTCGGCCACGCATATTTTTGATGCGGAACGCACCAGGAAAGCCAAGCGTAGAGTTCCATTTGAACTTGATTGTACAGCGCGTCTCGATCTTGTTGAATCCAGGAGTCCATTTTAAGTCAGAAAAACCGGACGTTTTTCCAAATCCGGTTTCTACACAACATATCACACATCAGTGGTACAATTTATAGGTAAGCTAAACATTGCGTGTTCATGTATCTCCTAAATTTAATAAGTGCTATAAATTATGAATATTTAAGTTGATTTACTAACACAAACATTAGTAAAAGGAGCAAATTAAGTTAGAATAGCCCTTTCCATTAAAGCATAAATATTGGTTTTTAAAGCAGTGCTCGTATGTATAGAATACCAGGATCAACTTGGTCGCTGCTCACAAGCTCAATAGAAACTTTTATCTTCTTCCAGAAATCATAATATGCGTCAACCGCTGTTGCATAGAGGAACGGAATTTTGAGAAATGCCAGGTTCTTGAGGCTGATAAAACCCACCTTCTGCAGTACTACTACGCCATTAATTTCATCATCCTTGAGGCGCTCTGTCTCTCGCGTGGTGCTTACAGCTTCAGCAATTATAGTTTTGGAAGTAAAGTTCCCAGTGACTTTCCTAGATCTCAAAACCCCACGATTCAGATGAGGCTGGGATTGGCTCTGCCCTCTTCGCAATGCAATGAAAGAACAATTACTGCGCAATGAAGGGAGAGAACGAATGCTAACTTGGCGTGTTTTGTCAATTCCTAAAATTGGTAGGGTTAAATTGGAGGAAAAAAATCTACGGCTACCTCCTTGACCATTCCTTTCTAATAGCAAACTTTTGCTGCTCACTACTATCATTGAATCCATTTTACTTGCTTCCCTCACTTACTCCCTCCTACTACTCAATTGCTAGGGCTTCGATAAATAATAGAGATTAATGTTGTTTCTTAATCGCTGCTGCTCTCTATATATCCTCCCATGGTGTACAAGTATACAAATTAGCCTCATTGCCATGAAACTAAAAGTTTGTGCCTTCAGTTGACTTTGGTTGTCCTGTTGTATGGCACACCCACGTTGTACTGAGTTTAATATTGTTCTACATTCGCTTCCACGTTGGAATTGATTTTAATATAGATGGAAGTCTAACCTTTTTTCATTACGGTCGTTCTTTTCTGTGATTTACTTGAGTTGTTACCTACACCAGGCTAATATATAAATAAAATTAATTGAGAACATTTTTGTCTGATACGATGAAGGCTGGACACAACCAAAGCGATGCATCATGATTTCAAGCCTGCCTAATCAAAGCCTACCAATTATATATATAGTTTTGTATTTTTTATGTTAGGTGTAGCCTTAACTGCAGAAAGCATTTTTTTTTTTAAGAATAGAAAATACAATATTTTATATAAGAATAGTTTAAAGTTGAATGACATATGAATTAGGTAAGATTATATATGCATGTGGTCATAGAGATAGAACATTCAATCATTTGAATTAGTCATGCATTTATCTCAATTACACTAACTTTCAAACCTACCTTTCAAATTATTAGAAGAGAAGTATAGTTATGATGTTCCGGTCGGAGATTTTCTGGGGGTGTTTTCTTGAGAGTGGGAGATACTCCCTTCAATTTTTTATTGTGTTTTATTTTCTTACCTTAAACAATTTGTGGACTTAGTAAAAAGGTGGCATTTATAGTTTGCAAAGAAATTGTAATAGAAATTAGATGTTCAATATACAGTTATGATGTTGTGGGTCCAGATTTTTTAAGTTTTTTTTAAGAATGAAAAGATTCATTTCTTTATGTTTTAGTTTTTTAGTTTAAACAATTTGAAGAGTTAGTGGAAAAGCAAAATTTATACTTTGTAACGTGAGTGATAAAAATTAGATGTTTATTCATTATATGTAGAATTAGTAAAGATAAAAACTAACAAATTTATTAAGTAATGATAATATGATAGTTAAAATTCTTGGTAGCAAATTTTAGAAATATATAAAAAATAGTGTTCTTGAAGTGTAAAAAGTTTGAGTATGTAAAAATAGTTTGCATAATGTTTATACTAAAAATTGGCCCATCTTCTGTATATATTAAATTTTAGTAAAACAAAAAAATGATGAATTTAATAGACAATGGTAGTTGGAAAATTAGAAGTCTTGGTGCCCATTTTGGAGTATATATAAATTTGTTTTCCTATAATGTAAAAAGTGTAAGGAATTTATAAAAATTTGGCATCTCTAGTTTGTTTAGCCATTGTAATAGAAATTAGCTCCTATTATATGTACACTAAATTAATGGAGACAAAAAATGATATGTTTAGTAGGTAATGGTAATTGGATAGTTAAAAGTATTGGTAATCAAATTTAGAAGGTATTGTTGGGTGAAAATTATGTAATCCCTTTTAACAGATTACAAAACATTAACTTAAACCAAAGTTGTGTGAGATTCAATCTCTCCTCTCAGAAAGGGGAGTCGCTTTTCTTACTGCTTATTGAAACTAAGTAAAACTAATTAAGTATTCACAATAATCTACACTACAATTAAGATATGGGGGTGTGTCACATTCATGATTCTCTCATTTTTTAGAGAATATGTTTTACAATGCTTCATGGTTTTAAGTTCCTGATTCGATACAACTTCAAACTAAAACTAAAAGTAGTAATTCCAATATTCCTATCTTGTAAAAGCAAATCCTAGGAATACCAACATAATAACGATAAATGATAAATAAGAAAAAGCTCACGAAGGCACAAAGTCGTTTTGTAGCTTCCAACAATGAATCCCTAAAGACAATAACCAACGTTGTATGAGAAGCACAAAGTCTTCTATATACTCCATGATAGATCCACGAACAACATGAATTAATATAAGCACAAAGTCTTATAAAGAATTCACCAATAGTATTCAATCAATATCACAAATTCAATTAAAGAGTGTAACTCAAAGTCTACATGGATTTACTCAAATCCCTTCCAATCCCAATTACTAATCACTACCAATTAGATCAAACCATACGATAATTTGTTCCCAAAACAAAGTTTGGTATGCAACTTCACTTCTTTATTGATCAAATTTAGATTCACAAAGATGGACATAAAGTTTCATGTATTTGCTTCTCAAATGGGCAACATTTCATTGCAAAAGATAAAAGGTAATCATTAAAAATGAATCCTCTTATTTATAGATGAGAGAGGAGAGGAAATCTACGAAAATCAGAAGAGTGAATCTAAGAAAATCTCACCTAACAAGTTGACTTATTCAAAAATCTTGTCCACCATTATAGGAAAATATCTATGTTTTTACATGTAATTACATCTTTCGAAATGACATGTAAGATGTTGAAACCTATTTACAAAATGCATAAATGAAAGCATAAAACTATCTAACACTATAGATACAAGAAGTCTTTATGGTTCCTTGCATTGGGCACGAAAGTCTTCGTATTTCTTCTTTGTCTCCAGTATGAATGCCTCATCTAGACCAACAATATAATCAACAATGGTGTGAACTCTTGCGATTGATCTTCTTGTAGATGAGCAAATTTTCTTGCATCTCTCTAGATGTGTCTTGAGATAGTCAACAGAAAGTTGTACATCACATATGGCATGCATGGAAGTCTTGGAAAAGCCTTCTTCTTCCACTTGCTTCATGATAGCTTCCTTGAATATTTGAGTAATCTCACTGACTGGGAGGAAAGTATGATCATCATCAAGGAGTTTACCAAGTAACTCCTCAATTCTATTCACCATGACAACACAATCTCCTTCGACATCTTCTTGTACTTGCTTGACGTCCTCAATGAGAGATTTGATTACTTGTATGCAGTTCTTAAGAGATTCTCTTATTTCCACATACTTCTCTTTATCAAGGATCACCCGAACTTCCAATAATTTACTCAACTTTGCCTCTTTCATTTGTGACCAAAATTAAAGACATCTTTCCATTTCTTTTTTCTCTTTGAAAAGTGTGTTTTCTTCTTTCTCAAGCTCTAATTTCAAATTGACTACTTGTGTATTCTTTTCATCTGCAACATCTATGAGTTGGGAGGCATTTTCTATTATCTCATTAATGAAATCATAAAACACCTTACCCTTGGAGACAAACTTCTCCACCTTTTGCACCGTTGGTTCCTCGATGTTCACCATGGCCATAGGTTGTACATTCTCTAAAGAGCCTCCAATCTTCCTTAAAACTGATGCATAACGCTCAGCTTTATCCTTGTACATTTTTTTGGCCTGCTCCATCTTATCAAGCCTTCCTGAAAATGCATCCAAGACCACTTGTGCATATGCTTTTGCACTTGAATTTGTTACCTTTCCAAGTTGAACTCTTGTGGCAGTGTAATCCTCCATGTTTACTTCCCCTTCCTCACATGGTGGTAAACTAATATCGACAAAATTGTGACTTGATTTGTCAATATGAATCCTTGAATGAACTTTATCCTTCTTCTTTCCCTTGGCTTTTGGGGGAGCTATCTCTTCAAGGTCAAGCTCATCTAGGGAGATCATTTGTTTCTTGCGCTTGGACACTTGTGAGTTTAGCCAAGGTGGAAGAGACAAAGTATATTCTTCTTGAATTACTGTTAATTCCTACATTGCAATCACTCCTATGTTGCAACCACTTCTATAGGAATGGTTGATATTGTAACAATCGAGGTAGAATCGGTCATGATTGCTCCAGTGGACTACAACCCAAGTGGATCCTACAAAGACTCATTCATGAACCTTTGAAATTCAACCTCAAAAGAGATATCAAATGACGAGGATGAAAAACTTGGATGGATGAGGGAGAGCTCAAAGAAACAACAACATTTTGTAATTTTGAAATTGTAGGGGGAGTGGCAAGGAGGACCATTGACACTGAAGGAGGAATTGAAATATTTACTGCATTTGAGGTTGTTGTGGGAGGAGGTGAGGTAGGAAGAGGAGGTGTAGGAGTAGTTGGATTTGAAGGAGTATGAGGGATATTGGTAGTAACAGGTGATGATGTTTGGGGAAGACCTTCAACAATATTCTCATGGGGAGATAGAGGTTGTTCATCATCATGCCTGAGTTCCTCCTCATTACCTTCTTTTTCAACTTCATTTGAACTGCAGATTCTTCCTCATCAGATTCTTCCTTATCAGATTCTTTTGATTGTTCACTTTCATTCTCTTCTTCTTCAGAAGATTGCTCCTCAGAAGCAAGTTCCTTTCCTTCTGCATGTGGTTGTTCTGATTTGGTGGCCTCCTCTTCTTTGACTATTTTTGTTGCACTTTTACCAAAAGTAAATTTGATCTTCTTGAGAAGAAGAGGGATTTTTTGCATTCTTTTTTTTTATGTAGATCTCTCTCCATTTAGTAGTTTCTACTCCCAATGTTTCTCCTTCTGATTTAGTCCTAAAATATTTCATTTGAAATCCGTGCCTATGCAACCATTCAACTATGTTATACAAAATAGGGGCAAGTCTTTCTCTAACAGAAACACTTTATTTCTTAGACCATTGTATTGGAGGTAAAGGCTTCCAGGAAATTTCATCCTCTTCATAAGCAGAATTCATGATGTCGCTAGGATCTTTGAAATTCTCTGGAATATCAACTACTCCAAGATCTCTGATCCGCTCTACTATCAACCTGCAAAAATCCATCTACAAATGTCTTCTTCATCTCTGCAGTCTACCCATATAACTTCAAAGCGGTAGACATTTCGATGATCTTTCTTTAGTTTCCTATTCACATCTTGGTAGTCAAAGTCAAATCTGTATCTATATGTCCTTATAGTCATGATTTTCATTTTTGCAACAACTGACTTTTCCTTTTGTACACTATGAATAGTGTATCTTCCAATAGTCAATGGAAACATGAAACCTGGCTTGTGAATTCTCTGACATTCCTTATGGACCGAGATCAACTATCTACATAGCTCCATTAGTATCCATTTGTCTAAGGTACATCTAGGTAACATATATGGACACCCAGAATAACAACCTACTCTCAAATATGTGAAGGTTGGAAACTGCAAAAAGATACATCTACCCTTACTAACAACTTTGTAGGTTTCATTTGATACTCTTTTCTTTTCAAGAGTTAGATCAAAAGTGAATAGTAGGGGTGCAAAGAAGGCATTTGTGACTCTTTTGAAATGTTTAAGAATTTCTATTAATTTCAAATGATAATAGAAATAATACATCGATATATCATGTTTGTTTGCTTTTGTAAACAACCCTGGAAATTTCCTCATAAATATAGTAGCATATACCAAATAGGAAGTCATGTAAAATTTCAAAGTGGTTGGCACATTCATCAATTTCTCATGAATTTCATCACTTATTTGAGTCCCCCAATCTATATGTGCTTTCTTTCTCCTAATTATGTGAATGTATTCATACATCCAATCTTGAAAATGGAATGACTTAGGCAAGCCTTTCACCTTGCTCAGGAGAGTAATCATATCCCTAACATCCTCTTTCAAATCATTTCAAGGAAGCCCTAGGTTTAGGCCATCTTGACATAGTAGGCCTTGGAGATTTCAACCATTGAGTATTAATCAATGTTTTAGCTTTATTGGGATCCTTATCATAGACCTCATGTGCTTGTTCAATTGAGGTTTTTGTATATTGTTCCATGTTTTGAACCTAGAAAACAATATCAAAGAA
Organism: Sequoia sempervirens; assembly: GCA_007258455.2. Taxonomy (NCBI): domain Eukaryota; kingdom Viridiplantae; phylum Streptophyta; class Pinopsida; order Cupressales; family Cupressaceae; genus Sequoia; species Sequoia sempervirens. The sequence continues at coordinate 23,477 of VDFB02073173.1, forward strand.
TTCAGGATCTAATCTCATCATGACTTGTCCCGAGGAATCTCTCACACTTTTGTCTTCTCGGATGTAATGAGATGAAACTTGGAGAACAAACTATGTGTTATGAGCAGCAGATGGGAATGTAGATAACGAGTGCAAGTTGCTATGAAAAATAGATCTCAAATTTTCTTCTAATGGTTTTATCTTAGTTCTTTTTACAAAATCTTCCAAGTCTTGATAACCAACTTCAGTGTCTTTGATTTCATCCACTTTTGAGAGAACAATAGTAGGTGGAAAGACACCTTGATATTTGTACTTCATTTTTCCCTCCTTCTTAGAAGATGATGGAGGCTTTTCTGTTGTCATCTAAAAATACCAAAGATCAAGGAATGTCACTTTCTTGGATCACCTGATAAGATCTTGAGAGGAACTGCAAGAATAATGGATTAGCAGATGTTCGGAGAAAATGTGTTGTTGGAAAGCGTGAAGCAAAAAGGAAATTTGGAACAAGTGAAAATGAGCTATGGAGCACAGAAAACAGAGCATTAGTGATGAAATAAAGTTTGGAGAACAAATGGACTAATTTCTAAGTGTTTTAAGTGGAAATTGTTTTTTGTGTAGGAGCACTAAAAATCAACACTCCTACATCTTGAGAAGTCAGTTTTGCATGTAGCGGCGCTAAAAAACAACACTCCTACATGTGTTCAATACTTAGAAAATAAAAGTGTTGGGGCACAACAAATTATCTTTAGTGCATATGTGGGATGTTCTAAGTTTATGCTCGGGCGCTAAAAATCAGCACTCAAGCATGTCCATAATGTAGAATGTGTACAAGCGGACCTTTTCACTACTTCAGCATTTGAGAGGAAAGTGTTGGCAACACGAGGGAAGACAACTGAGAGGGGGGGTGAATCAGTTGTCACAGAATTTCAGACTTATTAAACTTATTAATCTTATTCTCAGATCTGATCATTAATCATGAAAGCATGAATGAACAACACATCATAAACACACATAACACCAAGATTTTTATGTGGAAACCCTGTTAGGGGAAAAACCACGATGGAGGTCAATCCACAAGATTATACCCTGTTAAAAGGATAAGGAAATATGAATGGGGAATGCACATGCATTCAAGAACACTACCTAGAGCTCACTAGTCAATTACAAAAGGAAGACACGCTGTCTTATAGAAAGATTTTGATTACATCCATTAGATTTCAAATGAGAAAAATAGCATCTACTAATTCATGATTATAGTTCCAGTAAAGCTTATGAACACTTCTTCACTCTTCTTTACTCTTCTTCACACTTTGCTCTACCTTCATATGATCTGAACAATATTCACACATAGGACTCACACACTCTTCTTCTCATTCACTCTCATGCTTCCAAAATGATAAAACAATCACTTATATATATCCGCAACAAGGAATTGCATCGCTATAGGTTGGCTTCAACAAAAGAATAAAAAGAATATAAACAGTCGACTCAAATCAATAAAGATCATTCATGCAAATCAACCAAGGTCATCCATAACATAGTGAAGACCCAAAATAACATCCTCAAACATGAACCACTTCAATTAATTACTCCTCGAAGATCCACAACATGCCACAAACACCTTGTCAGACAAGAATATGAAAAACATGAACATGCAAGAGAAAATCTTGGATCGTGAGCACAACAATCAATGTGGGCATGCAACACAGATATAACATGATCTAGAAACATCTACAAACATCATGAATCACCATAGAAGAATCTACAACAACTGAACTTACTGAAATCACATAATCTTCATTCAGGAACACAAACTGAAGTAACAAAAAAACTGTCAAAATACAAATCTTCATAACTTGATCAAATCTTCACACAGATCTCTGAAACTTTATGTGGATTAACTAGATATACTCAACAAGAAACCCTTTAGTCCACAACCTCTAAATAGCAATGTACTAAAATCACCAACATAATGAACTTCACTTCACTACTGACAACTTGCAACTCTCTTTATTACAATTTTCTAAATATCCTCGACATATACAACTTCTAATGCATTGATGCTAATAGTGTTGACATCAATGACAACCACATATTAGAAACATAACCACAACATCCAACAATCTCCCCCTTTTGCATTGATGGCAACACATGATGTGAAAAACACCATCAACACAACAACACTTAATCTCCCTTAGGTTTTGACTCTTCTCCTCAACTCATCCACACAATGATTTTTCACATTACTCTTCTTCCCCTTTGACATCAATGGAAAAGATATACATTACAAGCTTTAAACCACATATCTAGACATTTGAACATCTGACTACTCCCCCTGAGTAGCAGCCACCACAACATCAATCCAGATCAAAATATGACCATGAAATGAACGGATTGATGCAAGTCAATGCATCTTAGTTCTAATTAGGAGGGGTAATCACCCCTAACTTCCCTCTGAGATACTCAAAAGTATCCTTAGGCAACGGCTTGGTAAAGATGTTTGCAATTTTCTCCTTAGTAGGCACATACTCCAATCTGACTTCCTTTTCACTTACCTTCTCTCTCAAAAAGTGAAACTTAATAGATATATGCTTGGTCTTTGAATGCAGCACTAGATTCTTAGAAATGTTAATAGCACTTGAGTTATCATAGAATATAATAATAGGCTCACCATAAAAAACTCTGATATCCTTCAACATCTACTTCATCCACAATACTTGAGTACAATTGTTAGTAGTAGAAATGTATTCTTCCTCTATAGTAGATAAAGAAATAACATTTTGTTTCTTACTTAACCATGAAATCAGCTTCTTGCCCAAGAAAAACACTCCATGGTACTAGTACTTTTCCTGTCATTCACATCTCCTAGCCAATCAGCACCAGTAAAGGGACTCAAAGTAAGATCATCATCTTTAGGATACCATAGGCCAAAATCAACCATCCCCTTCAAGTATCTAAAAATTCTCTTCATAGTATGTGCAGGATCATGATGGGGCAAAAAGTGGCGATATGATGGGTATGTGTAGGGTATGTAGTTGGCGACTTTTTTTACCCAAAATTGATGAAATGAAAAGGGTTTTTAAAGGAGATTCTCAAATTTCCACCACTATAAATTATGCTTTACTTTGAATTTAATAAATAATTATTATTCATTTTCTATTTGAATTATGACTAAAGTCCTAATTGATAGGCTAATTGAAAAACATCTATAGCTTTCAAACAGTATCACATTTTTGAATCTAAAATATGTGTCACATTATATGCTTCACATACTATAGGATTAAAAAATGAATTTGATGAAGTTTTGACCAAGTTAAGGTGGTTAGACATACAAGTTTTTATATTTTTAAAAGTTGTAATAAAAATTCATAATTAATTATTTACTTGGAAAAAAATTACAAAAAAATATGCATCACATCGAGACATGAGTCCTCTACTTATATCTAAAATCTTATAAAAAAAATATTATCATTTTATTGTGTTTAGGGTGGTCAAACAAACAACTACTTATTTTTTTGCCTGAAATTTAAGTACTACTACATTAGAATTTCAAATTTTCACCAAATAGATTTTTTTTTTAAATAAACCTAGTAGTTTAGAAACTACATTCAATTTGCTACAGATTTTATTCTTACATATTTTTGAAATAATATAGATAGCTTATCCAAATTTTTACGTCAAGTTGCCTAACTCTAATTTTTCTATATTTTTTGCCACTTAAGGGCCTATTTTTTCCATGTGATCCTGCACATACCCAATAGTCACATGAGATTATTTAGGATCAGCTTGAAATCTTGCAACAATACATACAACATTCATGGTATCAAGCCTAGTTTGAGTCAAGTAAAGCAATCCACCAATCATTAATCTGTATCTAGTTTGATTTGCCTTTGGAGAATCATCATCTATCGTTAACTTGCAGCCGGTCACCATGGGTGTACCAACTAGTTTTAAATCTTCCATACCAAATTTCTTCAGCAATTATTTCACATACTTGGACTAGGATATAAAGATCCCTTTTTCTAACTAAGTAATTTGCAATCCCAAAAAGAATCTCATCTCTCCAATCATTGACATCTCAAACTCACTCTGCATCTCATCAACAAACTTCATGCACAAGCTAGATCATCTCCTCCAAAAATGATATCATCAACAAAAACTTCCACAATCAAATTTTTATTATGATCAATCTTTAAATACAAATTACTATCAGCAGTACCTTTGTTAAATCTAAGCTTCAACAAGTACTTATCCAATATGGTATACCATGTTCTAGGGGCTTGCTTGAGTCCATACAATGCTTTCTTTAATCAATAAACCATATCTCCCTAATCAGTCAAATGAAAACCATTTGGTTGTTCAACATACACCTCTTCTTCCAACTTGTCATTTAGAAAAGTTGACTTGACATCCATCTGATAAACCTTGTAGTCTTTGTAAGCAGCATAAGCAAGAAACAATCTCATAGCTTCAATTCTAGCAACAAGGGCAAAGGTTTCTTCAAAATCAATACCTTCCATTTGTGAATATCCCTTACACACCATTCTTGCTTTATTTCTAACTACCTCACCTTGCTCATTCAGTTTGTTTCTAAAGACCCATTTAGTTCCAATTACATTTTTATCCTCAGGTCTGGGACCAAGAATCCATGTATCATTCTTTTCAATTTGTTGTATTTCCTCTTTCATCGCTTCAAGCCATTGTTCATTTTTGCATGCTTCATTCACATTGTTAGGCTCAGTCTTTGAAATTAAATAGTATTCTTCTGCAATCCTTCTCCTAGTTTGAACACCTTTGTTCTTATCACCTATGATTTGATCTTCTGTATGATTCAATATTACATACCTCAGAGTCTTAGGGCGTTCTTGAATTTCAGGCTCTTTTGATCTTTTTTTTTTACTTTCACCAGTTTCTCCTTCCTCTTGATCTTCTTGATTCACCGAAATGATTTGAACTTGATTCAAATTCTGAACTTTCTTTCCTTTGTTTGTATTGCCATTCTGATCATCAAAGTCATATCCACAGGTTCTGGATGGTGCAACTATGTCTTCATCAACCTTGGCATTTGCACTTTCAACCATTTTCTTCAATCTCTTATTGTAACACCGGTAGGCCTTGCTATTAGTAGAATATCCCAAAAAGATACCTTCATCACTCCTAGCATCAAAATTCCCTATATCTTCATCTCTTTTGATATAACATTTGCTTCCAAAGATCTTGAAATATCTAACAGTAGGCTTATATGACAAGTCCATAGCTCAAAAGAGGTCTTACCAGTATCACCTTTGATTTATACCTGGTTAAGTGTGTACACAACAGTACTCACAGCTTCTCTCTAGTAGATATGAGGTACATTTCCTTCCAACATCATAGTTATGGCAACATATAGAACTGTTATGTTCTTTCTTTCCACAACTCCATTTTGTTGAGGGGTCCGTGGTGCAAATAATTGTCTCTTTATTCCATGTTCTTCATAAAAAGAATTAAACTCACCAGAAGTGAATTCACCACCTCTATCTAATCTCAGACATTTGATCTTCAAACCTATCTTTGTCTCAACTCTAGCCTTAAACATCTTGAACTTTTCCATAGCTTCATATTTCTCCCTTAAGAAAGTAACCCATATCATTCTGAATAATCATCAATAAGCAACATGAAGTACCTATAATCTTGTAAACTTCTGACTCTAGAAGGACCACACAAATCAGTATGCACAAGCTCCAACAATCCATTTGAATTATGTTGTTCTCTCTGAAATGAAATTCTAGTTTACTTTCCTAACTAACATTCCTTGCATATGGCATTACTAGGTTTCATCAACTTAGGAAGATCTCTCACAACCTTAGTAGAACTTATCTTGATAATATTATCAAATTTAACATGACACATTCTCCTATGCCACAACCAATTTCATCAACTTGAGCAATCAAGCAACTTTTACTAGCAGCACTTAGGTGAAAGATATTGCCTCTTGTTTTTGTACCCGATGCAATCACATTTCTAGAATTTCCCAATATTTTGCACTTTCCATCCTTGAACTGAAGATTGTATCCCTTATCAACTATATGTCCAACACTTAAAAGATTATGCTTCAAACCTTCAACATATAGGACATCATCAGTATTATGCTTACCATCAAGAGAAATACATCCTCTTCTATGGATCACACTAGCTTTATCATCACCAAATCTCACAACACCACCATCATACTTTTCCAAGCTCACAAAATTACTTTTATCTCCTATCATATGATGTGAACATCCACTATCAATTACCCATTCATCTTTCTCTTCAACTCAAGTAGCTAGGGCTTTCTCCACATTTGTACAACTAGCAGATCCTGTAGACACAAGATTATTTTCCTTGATAGCAATAAATACAAATTCATCTTCACTTTCTTTTTATCAAATTCATCATTTGTCACATCTTCATCAACAACATAATAACACTTCTTTTGAAATTTAGGCTTGTTAGGTCTTGGCTTAGGAACTCTTTCAGGACACCTTGATGCAAAATGACCTATCTTATTGTAAGAGAAACATTTAATAGGTAACTTCCCTTTATACTTACCTTGTCCTTTGGCTTCTCTTTTCACAATCAGTGCTTCAAGCTCTTCTAGCTCTCTTTCTTCTCCATCGATTTGTTTCATTTCATCCTCATACTTGAATTTCTTTCTTGATGAACTATCACCTAGATCATATCTTTGTTTATCTCGTCCAGAAGTAGTAGCCTTGAATGCAAAGTCTACATTAGGAAGGGAATTACCAAATTCACTCAACTCAAAAGCAGTAAGCTTACCAATCAATATGTCTCTGGTAACATTTGTCATAGTCTGAAGCTCTTCAATAGCACTAGCTTTGACTTTGTAGGAAGTAGGCAAGGATCTAAGAACTTTAGCAATAATCTCTGATTCATCCAATTGTCCACCAACACATCTGATACCACACACAAGTTCATTAACTCTTTGTATGAAAGTAGTAATGTTCTCATCATCACCCATTCTCAACAATTCATAGTTCCCTTTCAAAATTTGTAGCTTAACAATCTTCACATTAGCATCACCTTCATATAAATTTTCCAACCTTTTCCAAATCTCATAAGCAGTCTTCAGATCCATCACATTTTCCATCTCAGTATTAGTCAAAGCACTCAACAATGCCTCCTTAGCCTTGATATTATACACAACATCCCTAATCTCAGTAGTAGTAGTAGGACCATTATGAGGAATAACATACCTATGACTTGTAATAAACTAGTAGACTTAACAAATGCATCTCAGATAGCACTCCATTCGAGTATTCCATAAGGAATAATTGGTTCCATCAAATTTCAAACTATCCTTCTTATAAGATTCCATTTCAGATCACCTCAAGCTATTAAACTTCTTCCAAGGAACTTGCTCTGATACCAATTGTTGGCAACACAAGGGTAGACAATTGAGAGGGGGGTTGAACCAGTTGTCACATAATTTCAGAATTATTCAACTTATTAATCTTATTCTCAGATCTGATCATTAATCATAAAAGCATAAATGAACAACACATCAGAAACACACATAACACCAATATTTTTATGTGGAAACCCTGTTAGGGGAAAAACCATGGTGGAGGTCAGTCCACGATATTATACCCTATTAAAAGTATAAGGAAATATGAATGGGGAATGCACATGCATTCAGGCACACTACCTAGAGCTCACTACTTAATTAAAAAAGGAAGACACACTATCTTACAAAAATATTCTGATTACATCCATCATATTTGAACTAAGAAAAATAGCATCTGCTAATGCCTGATTACAGTTCTGGTTAATCTCATGAACACTTCTTCACTCTTATGTACTCTTCTTCACACTCTGCTCTGCCTTCATATGATCTGAACAATATTCGCACATAGGATTCACACACTCTTCTTCTCATTCACTTGCATGCTTCCAAAATGATAAAACAATCGCTTATATTATCCGCAACAAGGAATTACATCGCTACATGTCGACTTCAACAAAAGAATAAAAAGAATATAAAAATTTGGCTCAAATCAATAAACATTATTCATGCGAATCAACCAAGGTCGGACATAAAATAGTGAAGACCCAAAATAACATCCTCAAACATGAACCACTTCAATTAATTACTCCTTGAAGATCCACAACATGCTACAAACACCTTGTCAGCCAAGAATATGAAAAACATGAACACGCAAGAGAAAATCTCATATCGTGAGCACAACGATCAATATAGACATGCAACACAGATAGACCACAATCTAGAGACATCATGAATCACCAGAGCAGCATCTGCAGCAACTAAACTTATTGAAATCACATAATCTTCATTCAGGAACACAAATTGAACATAAAAACTGTCAGAATATAAATCTTCATAACTTGATCAAGTCTTCACGCAGATCTTTGAAACTCAATGTGGATATAAACTAGATATACTCAACAAGAAACCCTTTAGTCCACAATCTTTGAATAGCAACGTAGTGAACTCACCGATAAAATGAACTTCACTTCACTACTCACAACTTGCAACTCTCTTTATTACAATTTTCTCAATACCCTCGACATATACAACTTCTAATGCATTGATGCTAATAGTGTTGACATTAATGACAACCACATATAAACAACATAACCACAACATCCAATAGAAAAACACTCCATATAGTAGGAGCGGTGATTTTCACCTCTCCTACATCTTTGGAGTTGGAGAAAAAATTTAGTGTAGTAGCGGGGATTTTTACCGCTTGAGAAAAAATGGGAAAGGTCTAACAATGTTCAAGTGGTGAAAAATCCCGCTTGAAAATGTGAGAAGAACGATCATATGAAAATGTTGAAGCTTCATCAGATACTTGACTTGCTAAAACTAAAACAATTTAACACTTGGATAGCATTGGGAAAACTCGGTGGAAAGGCAATACAGAAAGATGTTCAAAGAGAGGTAAAACGCACGAAGAAAAACAAACTACAACACTGTGCAAAACAATGTGCAAAAAAAAGACTAGGGCACAATTTTAAAACAAAAACTAACAATCCCTTTACAAAGGAAACACAATGAGTAGGGTTTATTAAAATAAATAGATTTTCGAAAGAAAAGATGGCAAGAAACAATGAAGAAGAAAGATAAAAACGTAACTAGTAAAAATGCAAAACCCTAGCTGAGATGCTCGAAAAATATTGAAACGCAATCTTGTTTGGAGTTTGGAAAATGACCAGCATGAAGAGGAAGAGGGAATGGATCAATAATGAGAGTAAATTAACCTAAAACAACTTTATTAAGTCATTAAGAAAAGATCATTAATGAACTCAAGTTGCATTAATGATGGCATACATTAAGGAGGGAAAATGCACTAGCGGTGAAAATAGCCGCTTGTGCATGTAAAGTGCAGGAGCGATGAAAATCACCTCTCCAACAATTAGAGTTATTTCTAACATAAGGCTCATGTAGGAGCACAAAAAATCAGCGCTTCGACATGAGTGAAAAATTGAATAACTCCCAAAGAGTGGGGATTGACAAAAACATTTATTTTGAAGATCTTCGAAAGACAAATGAGGGGAAATTCTCAAATGGACTATTTAAGGTTTTGGACTATGCATCGAGGTGAATCAAAATTTTCCTCATTTTATGTGCTTGAAGTACACGAAACTATGAAACAGACAAGTTTTGTAGGGGGTTATCCCGTGGATAGAGTGTTGCTAGATTCAAGAATAATAGCTGGCTCTAGCTAGGGAGAGCTTCCTTCAATCATTCTTATTAATGATTGAATGGAGAAGAACTCCAAATTTCAAGTGCCTTTATCCATCCATTGGGCATAGAGTCAGGCAATGAAAAGACTTAAAGAGACTTAGAAAACAAAAAGACGTAAAGACTATAAAATATCTACATTGAACGTCCTTTTTACCTCACTATGTAAAGAGCTTTAGATGTTTCCCACTATGAGGAAGAGTGAATAACGTCCCATCTTTGTATTCCAAGAGAAAGATATTTTCACCATGTAACTAATGAATTTTGAAAGGCCCCGTCCATAGTGAATAAAACTTTCCATACATACCTTTTGGCTCTCTTCGCTTGTCCTACAAGAGAACGAGATCACCAACTTGAAATTCATGAGACTTGGCTTTCTTGTCAAAAATATTTTTAACTTTTTCTTGGTTCTCCGTGATATGGTTGGCCACCTAAACTCATCTTTCCTCCAATTCAGAGAGATACATTATCCGCTTATCAACTGAACTGTCAAAAGTCTCATCTTCAATGGCCTTAGCCAATTTGAGAACGAGAAGTTCTAATGTGATTGGAATTTTAGCATTCAATCCATACAAGAGTTGAAAAGGAGACATGCCAATTGCACATTTTGGAGTTATCCTATCTGCCCACAAAGCATCATACAAAGCTTTCTGCCACAAATGTTGATTCTCATCTACAAGCTTGCAGATTATAGTCACCAAGTTTTTATTGCTAGATTTAGCCTGGTCATTACCTTGCGGGTAATAGTTAGATGAATGAGACAATGTTATGCTATGCTCAAAAAATAACTTATTTATCTCACTTGATGAGAAAGAAAAAGCATTGTCAACAACAATTTTGTTCAGCACACCAAACCTGGAAATGATGTTTTCCTTCAATAAACTGCATACAACTTCAGAAGTAGCACGCTTGACTGGGATTTCCTCCACCCACTTGGTGAAGTAGTCAGTTGTAGTTAGGACATAGGTTTGTCCCACACTTGAAGGTGGATTTACCACACTGATCAAATCAATTCCCCACTATTGAAAGGATTCTTCAATGACAACCGGTTTCAAAGGAAAAGCTACCAACTTTTGTTTACCTACAAACTGCTAACATAGCTCACATTTATGCACCCAAGAGTACACATCTTGAAAGAGTTTAGGCTAGTAATACTTTACTCTCAAGATTTTGTGAGTGGTAACGGGCATTGAAAAGTGTCCTCCACATGCTAAGTCATGATATGACTTCAACAATCTTTCATGTTGTTCTTCATCAACACAACGCAAGAAAGTTCCATCAAGTGCACGTTTGTATAAACCATTGTCCCACAAGAAAAAAAAAATTGACTTCAATTTGATGTTTCTTTTCTCCTTTGGATTCAAATGATTAGGACATTCCCCATAAGTGAGAAAATGGGCAATGTTGGAATACCACTCATCAGTAGTACTGATGAATAACACCATTGGAAGTTCATTTGGATCTACTTCCTCAATCTCTAAAAATTCTCCATTAGGATTATTTTTAGCAATGAGCTAACACAAACCTCACCCACATATTAGTTTGGTAGGCTTGATTTCCATTTCATATTCTTGAATCTTGGTAATCCAATTTCCTGTTTTTGTCCCAAACTCCTGCTCTGTCAAGATAGACTTAACAGTCGAATCTAGAACCAAGACTTTAACATGGATATTAAGAATATAGAACTAGAAATGTTTAATAGCCTTAACCACAACAAAAGCATGTTTTTTCATTTGGGAATATTTTAATTCATAATTTTTTAGAGGACAACTCATGAATGCAATCGGGAATTCAAATCCCTCACTATTCTCTTGTACCAAAATTGTTGAAAGTGTATGCTCAGAAGCATAACTATATATGATGCATTCCTTCGTGTAGTCTGGCCAGACTAACACTAGCGCATGAGAAATATCCTCTTTGATATCATCGAATGCAACTTTCCCTTCTGTCATCCAATAAAAATTGGTAGTACCTTTCATCATATTAACAATATGACAAGTCTTTTCTGCAAAATCTGGGAGGAATCTTTGCATAAAATTCACCTTTCCAAAGAAAGAATGAACTTTCTTACTTGATGGAAAATTAAGTGATTTAATACTTTTGACTCTTTTTGAGTCAATATTGATACCTTATATGGACATCACATGACCAAGAATCTTACCTTCTGTAACCCCAAAAATTGACTTCTTGGGATTCAAGGAAATACCATGTTGTCGGTATCTCTCTAAGATTTGTTTCAGATGATACTAATAGAAATGTTCATGATGTTTCTTAGAAAAAATTGTAAGATCATCAAGATATACTACAATGAACTTACCTACCACATCACAAAAGGCCAAGTCCATAGCTCATTGAAATGTGGTGCCAGCATTGATAATACCAAAAGGCATTTTGTGTTATGAAAAGGTACCCCATGGCATTGTAAAGGTCATATTGTGTTGATCACTTGAATTGTAACTAGAAAAACCATCCAGCATGGAGAGCATTTTGGATCTGGTCATGGTTTGAAGAACCTGGTCCATTACTAGAAGAGGATAATTATCCTTGAGTGACAACTGATTGAGATTTCAAAAATCCACACAGATACAGATCTCACCATTCTTCTTATGAATGGGAACAATATTTGCTATCCATGTCGAATGATGGATAGGGAATATAATTTGGGTATTCAAAATATTTTGAACCTCTACAAGGATCATTCCAGAAATCTTTGGGTTATATTTCCTTTTCTTTTGTTTATAAGGCAATGCTACAATCTTAAGTGGAATATCATGTTGTACCTCCTTTGGTCGGAAATATTTTGAGATCTTCATATGAATATGCCAAGACATCCATATATTCTCGTAACAACTTAGCAAACTGCTTTCTTTCTTTAATTGTGCAACACTTACCAATGTTTACCATCTTAGGATCTACTTCAGTTCCTAAGTTAATTTGTTCAACCTCATTAGATGAATCCAAATTTGAGAGTTGTTTCTTGACATAGTGATCATGCTTATCAAAAAGTTTCTCAAGGGATACCAACCCCTTAGGAATTTTATTCCCTTTGAGTTGTAGGAAATATTCACCTGGAACTAGGTCCATATCAAAAATAGATTCTCAATGTGGAGAATCACTTCCTTCAAAGTACAAATCATCAAAAAAATTTGCCTTCTCCAAAAAGGAAACAATTTGATTATCGTCATTAAAAATCTACCAGTTATCTGAATTGTCAAGAACACTTGGGTAGAAGACCAACTCAATGGTATAGGTAGAACCATGAAAATATTTATGTGGTATCAAGAGTGTGGCTGAAACTACTAAATAATCATCTTTTTTGTTGTATTCCCTTGGAACTACAGAAATATCAAAAGCATCGAATTCTTCAATGCAATCCCAAACAAGATTACAATAATGCCTTAGTCTGTCATTTTTTTTTCTGATATAAACTCCTTACCAAACAAACTATCAACTCGTCATCACCTTGTGCATGAATATTTTTGATACCTTTCTTACATGCAACTTGCATTCCCAATAACAAAGCTTCATATTCAATAGTCTTATTAGTGTTATCAAACTATAATTTGAAAGAGAAAGGAAAAAAATTTCCTTTGAGGGAAATAAAAACAATTCCAGCTACAAAATCGGGGGAAGAACAACTGCTATCAAACTCAAATAGCCAAACACCATTTGGATCACCAAGACTGGCAGTATTGAAATTTGAAGCTTCAACATCATATGAAGCTTCATGATCTGAGATTGACAAATTATCTGATGATGACTCATTTGTTGAAAAAGAAACGACACTTTTTGACTCATGTCTTGTTGAAGATTCAACAACTTCTTTTGTTTGCAAATAATATGTTCTGACGCCTAAAGACTCAAACAAAATTTGAGCCCTTGGATCATCAGATTGTGTTACTGAGAATTTTGGCTCCCTTTAGGAATGAATTTCTGCATTACACCTTTCATAGGTATCCTAGCTTCATACATGTCCATTTTCATCTCACCTCCAATGTCTTTACAAAAATTACATCCAAGGAGAATTCCATAAGATGCTGGCACATCAACTACTAGAATTGTCATCTTGATCTTCTTTTCAGGATATGCAGCGAATGCATATTGTGCATCTTTGATATGTCCAATTAGAGGTACTTGCTTGATCTCCATGGAAAATCAATGACTAAATTTTTTTGTTAGATCCAAACCCAAGGTGGTAGCTACCTTGGCTAGTATCACATTGTCTAATGCACCAAAATATATGACTCAATTTTTTAACTTAAAGTCATTAACAAGTAAAGAAATAAAGAATAGATCAATACATTTGGAGGCAGCTAGAGGAGTAGAAACAAGGTTATTCTATGGTGTCTTGGGCTTTGGGGAAGCAACAATATCAAGAGATGAATCCTTACTTGGAGTAATTCCTTTATCCTTTACGAACTTGACAAGCCTGTCAAATTGGTCATTATTTTCTTTGACGTATTTAGCTTCTAAAATTTGGATCTTTGTTTTATTGGCATGATCAATGATGTCAAAATCTTGGAAATAATTTTGTAAATTGGATGTGGTAACTTCATTGATAGGTTTAATAAAAGGTACACAAGTCTTAGGAACCTAGAGATTGGCTTTTGGAACATTAGGAACTGATGAAGAGGGACAAAGAGCACTTTTTTATTTGCTATATTTTTTGGTTGCCAAGGCAAAGGAGACCCTCCTTTTGCAATGGTAACTGGCAGTTTCTCCTTTTTCGGTGGAGCAATAGCTTGATTTTGATCAAGTAGGTTTTTTTGTTGCCACGTAAATACAACATATGCATCTATCACTAAGTCTTCATCATCAGATTCATTTTCCATTTGCAAATAGCCACTATTGGAGTCACCAACTAATTCCATTTCTTCATCTTGATTTAGAGATCAACACTTTCTTCTGCGGGATAATTCAGTTGTGCATATTCCTCTTGTTCAGCCTCATAGTATCTTGTTGTAGTATTAGTAGGTAGAGATTCAAGTGTGAGTCTTCCTTGTGGAGCTAGAAGATGATTCTGATTTCTATTTCTAACATAGTTAGGAAAAGTCCTTCTTGGAACATCCTTATAATTATTATTGTTGGAAACTTTCTTTTTCAAAGCCAAGATTTTTTTTACCAACCTTTGAACCATGGGATCAACAAAATTAGAATTAGCATTAGAAGTTGAAGATCCTGACGCTTGCATCTTCTTCTTCTTGTTGGTATCATTCTTATTTCTCCAGCGAGGATCATGTCATCTTCAAGACTAGTAGCTAATTGTTGAGCTACTTCAACATTGGCCAGAGCTTCCCTACGCAAGAAAAAACTTACTTTGGGGAGTTACATATTGATGAAGAAAGACTTTAAATTATGATCTATTGGTCTTGCCACCATTGGGATCCTTGTCACCAGCTTATTAAACTTAGCCACAAACTCACGCATGGGTTCATGGGCCTCTTTTTGCATGGTTGTAAGCTACGCCAATAAGGCATGTGCATCTTCAGTGCAGGTTTGAACCTTTCTTCAAACTTGGTGTGAAAAGTGTTCCAATTAGCTGACTGAAGCAGTTGGAAGAGTATAAAACCATTCAGCAGCAACTCCTTGTAGAGATTCGATGAACAGTCTCATAGCAATGTCTTAATGTTCCATGCCAAGAACACCACAAACAATGTAAAAGGTAGCAATGTGTTTATTGGGATGTTTTTTTCCATCACCCAGAAATTTCATAATATCTTTTTTGGAGACATGTGGAAGATCATGCAAAGGTGCAACCAACTTGAGGGGACCGAAAGCATTTCCCTAAGGTCTTGCAGGTGGTGCAGCCATGATATGTTGCACAACAGGTACTTGAACTAGAACTCTATGGAAAAAAAAAGATTCACTCAGAAGAGGAGATCTTATTCTTCTTGGAGGATAACTTGCAGTGCACTGCAATAGTGACCTTGCCTGTAGATGAGTAGGAAGAATGTTATGTTGCAATTATTCAAAAAAGGGATCCTCCACTCCTTGAGCCCTCAAACCTCATGAATATCTTATACCAACTAGAATGTAGATGGAAACAAGAGAGATATTAAAAAAAATAGTACACAAGATCACAATAACATATTGAAAAGATTATTCACTTCAATCAAAAGCATGAGGGTTCAATTGCCTGTGTCGTTTCCCAGTGGAGTCACCAAAAAACTGTTAGGTGAAAATTATGTAATCCCTTTTAACAGATTACAAAACTTTAACTGCAACCAAAGTTGTGTGAGATTCAATCTCTCCTCTCAAAAAGTGGAGGCACCCTTCTTATTGCTTATTGAAACTAAGTAAAACTAAAATTAAGTATTCACAATAATGTACACTACAATTAAGAAATGGGGGTGTGTCACATTCATGATTCTCTCTTTTTTCAGAGAATATGTTTTACAATGCTTCATAGTTTTAAGTTCCTAATTCGATACAACTTCAAACTAGAAAAAAAATTAGTAATTCCAATATTCCTATCTTTTCAAAGCAAAGTCTAGGAATACCAGCATAATAACAATAAATGATAAATAAGAAAAATCTAACGAAGGCACAAATTCATTCTATAGCTTCCAACAATTAATCCCTGAAGACAATAACCAGTGTTTTATGAGAAGCACAAAGTCTTCTATATACTCCACGATAGATCCACGAACATCATGAATGAATATAAGCACAAAGTTTTATATAGAATTCACCAATAGTATTCAATCAATATCACAAATTCAAGTAAAGAGTGCAACTCAAATTCTACATAGATTTACTCAAAGCCATTCCAATCCCAATTACTAATCACTACCAATTCAATCAAACCATAAGATAATTTTTTCCCAAAACAAAGTTTGGTATGCAACTTCACTTCTTTATTGATCAAATTTAGATTCACAAAGATGAGCACAAAGTTTCATGTATTTGCTTCTAAAATGGGTAGCACTTCGTTGCAAAAGATAAAAGGTAATCATTACAAAAGATTCCTCTCTTATTCATAGATGAGAGACAAGAATAAATCTAGGAAAATTAGATGAGCCGATGTAGGAAAATCTCACCTAACAAGTTGAATTATTTAAAAATGTTGTCCACCATTATAGGAAAACATCTATGTTTTTACATGTAATTACATCTTTCGAAATGACATGTAAGATGTCGAAACCTAATTACAAAATGCATAAATGAAAGTGCAAAACTATCTAAAACTATAGATACAAGAATTCTTTATGGTTCCTTGCATTGGGCACAAAAGTCTTCATATTTCTTCGTTGTCTCCAGTATGAATGCCTCATCTGGACCAACATTGTAATCAACAATGATGTGAACTCTTGTGATTGATCTTCTTGTAGATGAGCAAATTTTATCGCATCTATCTAGATGTGTCTTGAGACAGTCAAGAGAAAGTCATACATCACATATGGCATGCATGGAAGTCTTGGAAAAGTCTTCATCTTCCACTTGATTCATGATAGCTTCCTTGAATATTTGAGCAATCTCACTGACCAAGAGGAAAGTAAGATCATCATTAAGGAGTTTTCCTAGTAACTCCTGAATTATATTCACCATGATGACACAATGTCCTTTGACATCTTCTTGTACTTGGTTGATGTCCTCAATAAGAGATTTGATCACTTGTATGTAGTTCTTAAGAGATTCTCTTATTTCCACATACTTCTCTTTGTCAGGGATCACCCCAACTTCCACTAATTTACTCAGATTTTCCTCTTTCATTTGTAACCAAAATGAAAGACATCTTTCCATTTCTTTATGCTCTTCAGAAAGTGTGTTTTTTCTTTCTCAAGCTCTAATTTCAACTTGGCTACTTGTGCATTTTTTTCAACTGCAACAGCTATGAGCTGGGAGCCATGTTTTATTATATCATCAATGAAATCATAAAACACCTTACCCTTGGAGACAAACTTCTCCCCCTTTTTCACTGTTGGTTCCTTGATGTTCACCATGGCCATGATAGGTTGCACATTCTCTGAAGAGCCTCCAATCTTCCATAAGACTAATGCATAATGCTCAGCTTTATCCGTGTACATGTTTCTGGCCAACTCCATCTTATCAAGCCTTCCTAACAATGCATCCAAGACCACTTGTGCATCTGATTTTGCACTTGCACTTGTTACCTTTCCAAGTTGAACTCTTGTGATAGTGTAATCTTCCATGTTTACATCCCCTTCCTCATGTGGGGGTAAACCAATATTGAAAAACTTGTGACCTGATTTGTCAATATGAAGCCTTGAATGAACTTTAGCCTTCTTCTTTCCCTTGGATTTTGGAGCAGCTATCTCTTCATGGTCAAGCTCATCTAGGGAGATCATTTGTTGCTTTCACTTTGACACTTGTTAGATTAGTCAAGTGGAAGAGATGAAGTATATTCTTCTTGATGTACTATCAATTCTTGCGTTGTAGCCACTTCTATAGGAATGGTTGATATTGTAACAATCAGGGTAGTATCAATCATGATTGCTCCAGTGGACTACAACCCAAGTGGATTCTACAAAGACTCATTCATGAACCTATGAAATTCATCCTTAGAAGAGATATCAAATGATGGCGATGAAAAACTTGGAATGGATGAGGGAGAGCTCAAAGAAACATCAATAGTTTGTAAGTTTGAAACTGTAGGGGGAGTGGCAAGGACTCTTGACACTGAAGGACGAATAGAAATATTTATTGCATTTGAAGTTTTTGTAGGAGGAGGTGAGTTAGGAAGAGGATATGGAGGAGTAGTTTGATTTGAAGAAGTATGAGGGATATTCATAGTAATAAGAGATGATGTTTGGGGAAGATATTCAACAATATTCTCATGGGTAGATAGAGGTTGTTCATCATCGTGCCTGAGTTCCTCCTCATTACCTTCTTTTTCAAATTTTTCTTTTGCAGATTCTTCCTCATCAGATTCTTCCTTATCAAATTATTTTGATTCTTCACTTTCATTCTCTTTAGAAGAAGAAGAATATTTTTCCTCAGAAGCGAGTTCCTTTCCTTCTGCATGTGGTTTTTATGATTCTTTGGCCTCCTCTTCTTCAACTATTTGTGTTACACGTTTACCAAAAGTAAATTTGATCTTAGGACCTCTTTGAGAAGAGGAGGGAGTTTTTGCATGCTTTTTTTTATGCGAAGCTCTTGTCGTTGACTAGTTTCTACTCCCAGTGTTTCTCCTTCTAATTTTTTCCTAAAAGATTTCATTTGAAATCCATACCTATGCAACCATTCAGCAATGTTATGCAAAATAGGGGCAAGACTTTCTCTAATAGAAACACTTTCTTTCTTAGACCATTGTATAGGAGGTAAAGGCCTCCTGGCAAGTTCATCCTCTTCATAAGAAAAATTCATGATGTCGCCACGAATCCTCTGGAATATCAACTACACCAAGATCTCTAATCTGCTCTACTATCAACTTGCAAAAATCCATTCTACGAATGTCTTCTTCATCTTTGCAGTCTACCCATATATCTTCAAAGCGGTAGACATGCCGATGATCTTTCTTCAGTTTCCTATTCACATCTTAGTATTCAAAGTCAAATTTGTATCTATATGTCCTTATATTCATGATTTCCATTCCTACAGCAACTGAATTTTCCTTTTGTACACTTTGAATAGTGTATCTTCCAATAGTCAGTGGAAACCTAAAACCTGGCTTGTGAATTCTCTGATGTTCCTTATGGACTGAGATCAATTGTCTACATAGCTCCATTAGTATCCACTTGTCTGAGGGATGTCTAGGTAACATATATGGACACCTAGAATAACAATCTACCCTCAAATATGTTAAGGTTGGAAACTACAAAAAGATACATCCCACCTTACTAACAAGTTTGTAGGCTTCATTTGTTACTCTTTTATTTTCATGAGTTGGATCAAAATTGAATAGTAGGGATGCCAAGAAGGCATCTATGACTCTTCTGAAATGTTTAATACTCTCTTAATTTCAACTGATAATAGAAATCATACATTGATACATGTATGTTTCCTTTTGTAGAAAACCCTAGAAATTGCCTGATAACTGCAACAACATATACCAAATACGAAATCATGTAAAATTTCAAAGTGGTTGGCACATTCATCAACTGCTCATGGATTTCATCACTTATTTTAGTCCCCCAATCTATATGTTCTTTCTTTCTCCTGATTATGCGGATGTATTCATACATCCAATCTTGAAAATGTCGTGACTCGGGCAAGCATTTCACCCAAGTCAGGAGAGTAATCATATCCCTAACATCCTCTTTGAAATCACTTTGAGGAATCCCTTTAGGACATCTTGAGATAGTAGGCCTTGGATATTTCAACCATTGAGTATTAATCAATGTTTTAGCTTTATTGGGATCCTTATCATAGACCTCATGTGCTTGTTCAATTAAGATTTTTGTATATTGTTCCATGTGTCGAACCCAAAAAACAATATCAAAGAATTCAAGATCTAATCTCATCATGACTTGTCCTGAGGAATCTCTCATACTTTTGTCTTCTTGGATGTAATGAGATACAACTTGGAGAAAAAACTTTGTGTTATGAGTAGCAGTTAGGAATGTAGATAACAAGTGCAAGTTGCTATGAACAATAGATCTCAAATTTTCTTCTAATGGTTTTATCTCAGTTCTTTTTACAAAATCTTCCAAGTCTTGATGACCAACTTCAGTGTCTTTGATTTCATCCAATTTTGAGAGCACAATAGTAGGTGTAAATACACCTTGATATTTGTACTTCATTTTTCCCTCCTTAGAAGATGACAAAGGATTTTTTGATGTCATCTAAAAACACCAAATATCAAGGAATGTCACTTTCTTGGATCACCTTATAAGAGCTTGAGAGGAGCTACAAGAATAATGGATTAGCAGATGTTAGGAGAAAATGTGTTGTTGGAAAGTGTGAAGTAGGAAAGCAATTTGGAATAAGTGCAAACTAGCTATGGAGCATTGGAAACGGAGCATTGGCGATGAAATAAAGTTTGGAGAGCAAATGGAATGATTTCTAAGGGTTTTAGGTGGAAACTATTTTTTGTGTAGGAGCGTTGAAAATCAGTGCTCCTACATCTTGAGAAGTCAGTTTGCATGTAGTAGCACTGAAAAACAACACTCCTACATGTGTTCAGTACTTGAAAATAAAAGTGTTGGGGTGCTAAAAATTAGCGCTAGTGCATATGTGGGAAGGTCTAAGTTTATAATCGAGTGCTAAAAATCAGTGCCCGAGCATGTCCATAATGTAGAATGTGTACAAGCGAAATTTTTCACCACGTCAACATTTGAGAGTAAAGACACTCTATATAGGAGTAGTGATTTTCACTGCTCCTACATCTTTGGAGTTGTAGAAAAACTTCAATGTAGTAGTGGGTATTTTTACAGCTACAGCAAAAATGGGGAATGTCTAACAATGTTCGAATAGTGAAAAATCTCGCTCAAACATGTGAGAAGAATGATCATATGAAAACATTGAAGCTTCATCAGATAATCAACTTGCTAAAAATAAAAAATTTCACTGCTTGGATAGCATGGGGAAAACTCGGTGGAAAGACAACATAGAAAGATGCGCAAATAGAGGTAGAACATGTGGAGAAAAATAAATCTACAGCACCGTGCAAAGCAATGCACAAAAAAGACTAGGGAATGATTTCAAAACAAAAACTAATAAGCCCTTTACAGAGGAAACACAATGAGCATGGTTTATTAAAATAAATAGTGTTTCAAAAGAAAAGATGGTGAGAAATAGTGATGAAGAAGAAAGATAAAAATGTACCTGGTAAAAAAGTAAAACCCTAGTTGAGATACTTGAAAAGTATTCAAACATAATCTTGTTTGGAGTTTGGAGAATGACTAGCACGAAGAGGAAGAGTGAATGGATCAATAATGAGAGTAAATTAACCTAAAACAACTTTATTAATTCATTAAGAAAATATCATTAATGAACTCAAGTTGCATTAATGATGGCGTACATTAAGGAGGGAAAATGCACTAGCAGTGAAAATCACCACTTGTGCATGTAAAGGCTGAGTGTAAAGTGTAGGAGCGATGAAAATCACCGCTCCAACACTTGGATTTATTTGTAACATAAGGCTCATATAGGAGTGCTAAAAATTAGCACTCCGACATGAGTGAAAATCTGACTAACTCCCAAAGAGTGGGGATTGACAAAAATACTTGTTTCGAAGATCTTCGAAAGACGAACAAGGGGAAATGCTCAAATAGACTATTTAAGGTTTTGGACTACACATCGAGGTGAATCAAAATTTTCCTCATTTTGCATTATTGAAGTACACAAAACTACGAAATAAACAAGTTTTATAGGGGGTTATCCCGTGAATAGAGCACTGCTAGATTCAAGGATAACATGTATATAAAAAAATCATTTATTGCCATGTAGAAAAATATATTATCCTTTAAATTAATAGAGACATTGAGGTTTTCATCATGTGAAGTTCAATAGTTTAATTTGTAGCTTCGTCTTGCACCACTAGATATGCTAAATTCTAAAATCACTATTTGTTTTGAATGAACTAATTGGAAAGTTTTAAATTCTCCTATATTGTTTTGAGAAGGGTTTCCCTTGTAGGAAATATTAATTAATAACACTAGTTTATAAATGATTTCGTATCATTTACTAAGGAAGAGTAGTTGCAGAGTGTAAAGTGTCTCAGTATATTGAGTATAATATCTAAATAATGTAAACAACTATATGATGGTGTATTGTAGTTTTTTTATATATAGCATTTTGATTGTATAAAAAAATTTGATTCATCTTTTTAACTTGGTCAAATTTTAGATGT
This sequence comes from Sequoia sempervirens, assembly GCA_007258455.2. Taxonomy (NCBI): domain Eukaryota; kingdom Viridiplantae; phylum Streptophyta; class Pinopsida; order Cupressales; family Cupressaceae; genus Sequoia; species Sequoia sempervirens. The sequence goes on from VDFB02073173.1 coordinate 45,958, forward strand.
AGTTCTTGTTATGCCTTGCACTCATGCCCTGCTTTGTTTTTGACAAAACGAGGACCCCCCTCTTTTTCATTTTTGGCATGATGTAGTTTTTCTTTTTTCTTTCTTTTCTCTTTGTCTTTTCTCTTTCCCTTTCCCTCTTTTTATTTCCTTCTTTCTTTCCCTCCTATTATTTTCTTCCTTTTGAGTACTGATCCAGTGGATATTTTTAGTGGAAATTGAAGTGTCTCTGAATCTCTAGATTTCTGCACCATCATAAATATCTCGGTGTCCTGATTCCAACGCAACTCGAACGGAGCAAAAAGGAGTCTGTTTGTGCAAGTTATGGCCAGTCAAACCTTGGGTCAAACTAGAATCAGGGGCATCCAGAAGGCAAAAAAATGATCATCTCAAAAATCAATGGAACCAGTGTCATCGCGAAGAGCTCATCGAAATGATTCTAATGGTGTTCATTTCGTCAAAATCTGACATCGTACGCGAGAGTTATCAGCAGTCAAAGCTTTCAGTTGACTTTTGAGGTGGACCGTACGGATGTTGACATCAGCATTCCGTACTGTACGAATGGTGAAGTGGCCAAACCAGAATCTGACACGTGGCTTCAACATCAGCATTGTATGGACCAATTGGATCGAGCCACATGTCCATCCGTACACCAGTCAGCGGCACACGTCATCAGTCAGCGCACAGTCACCGTCCACGTCATCATCTGAGTCAGCAGGATAGGTCAGGAGGTACAGTCAGTGTCCCAATCACTGTCCCCGTCAGCAACCACGTCTACAGAATTAGCCAATCTGAGATCGCCACATGGCACCCTCCTGGTGCGACGCGTGGTGCTGTATCTCATTCCTACCCGCGGATTCAAATTTGGTAGTTTGTTTTTTTAACAAAATGTTTGTTAAGGGATTCGATCCCCCAACCTCCTACAAACAACGGCCGCCTCCCACCAATCCGGCTAGAATCTCGAGCCTATCTAATAACGGTGACGATTTTCTTTTGTTGAATTAAAACTGGCAAATGGCTATAAAAAAGCCAGCGGTCGGTTTGGAACCCATGACCGCAGGCCCACCAAACTTATACATAACCAACAGATCACGGAAGCCCGCTTAACTATGATTGGGGTTTGTTTTATTTTGTTGCATGTTTTGGCCCGAGGCCTTAAAAAAATAAGGTTATTTTTATTGTAAACCCCCTAACCACTAAAACAAACGAGGTCTAAAAAAATAAATAAGCCAGTACACGAGTTGTTGAGGGGGGTTTAGGAATTTAATATCTTGTTAAGCCTTTTTAGGAAAATTTTATGTATAAAAAGGGGGTTTAGGTGTGAGAGGGAATTAATCAAATTTTTCCAAGCCAAGGGTGAAGTAGTGAATTAGAGAGATTTTTTTTTTAGAGATTTTTGAAGACTATTCTGCACGTCGAGGGCATGTTATGCTGATGTGTTTAAGGAGATAAGTCTTGGTGCATTTGTAATCCTTTTTGGAGATTAATCGAATCGGTCACTCTATTGGAGCGGACCCGAAGACGTAGTCACGTTTGTGACGAACTCCGTAATCAAACGTTGTTTGCACTTCTCTTCTTCTCTCTCACCTTCTCTCAGTTTGTTAATTCCTTCATTTTGTTATTTCCTTAAGTTAATTTTGTTCTAATTAACTTGGAATAATCATTGTAAAAGTTTAAGCATTCATTCTGCAATATAGTCTAGATCCTATATAGATCAAGTTGGTATTAGAGCCAGGTTGACTATTATTGCAGTTGTTTTTCTTGAATGCTAACGAGATCTAGGATTCAGAAGGGCGAAGGCAAGCTCGAAGACTTTGATCCTGAGATTGGGAAGCAAAGAACTTTTCCGAAGATTTCCTTGTCTGGAATGGAGGTTCCTGAAGAAATCAGTGAGTAGGGATTTCGAAGAGCATTCCTCGAGATGAAGGCTAAGGTGGACATTCTTTTTAAAGAGATACAAGAGCGGAAAGAACGTGAAGAAGGTTCGTCGAAACAAGAAGATCGCAAAGACAAGAAAGGGAAACATCATGGAGATGGTGACAAGCAACCAGATCCACCCTCTTCTTCTTCTCCTCCCTCTTCTCCTTCTTCTCCATCTTCTCCTCATTCTACTTCTTTTAATCCTTTCAAGAGTGGGTATAAGCCTAAGATCAAACTGGATGTAAAATTTGATTTACCAAAGTATTGTGGTGAACTTAATGCTGAAAAATTAGATGATTGGATTCAACAAGTTGAAGTCTATTGTAGAGTCCAAAACCTATTAGATGATGTTGATAGGATCCAATTAGCTACTCTTCGTTTAGGAGGTACAGCCTTAACTTGGTGGGAGAGTAAGTCTAAGGCAGAAGTTTCACAACATGGTAGAGTCAGTTTAACTTGGACAGAATTTATAAATGCTCTTAAAAAGCAATTTTATCCCCTAGGACATATGCAACAGTTAATGATGGACTGGCAAATGTTTAGGCAAGGGAAAGGTCAAACTGTCCAAGAGTACACCCCTGAATTCAAGAAAAAGGCTATTGTTTTGAATGTTCCTTTGTACACCCAGGACACGTTGTTGAAGTACATAGGAGGTCTGCATTCCTACCTTAGACATTCCATTTTGGTTTTGAACCCTTGTAATTTGGATGAAGTGTCTGTTCAAGCTACACACTTAGAGTCAAGGGGGAAAGGATCTTTTATTGATAAGTTTGATAATGATGTAAAGAAATCTTCTAAGGTTGCAGAGACAAGGAAAGGAAAGAAGGCAGCTACAGTTAAGAAGGATGATAAGCTTTCTTGTTCTCATTGTGACATGAAAGGTCATGATGAAGAACATTGTTGGCAATTGCATCCAGAACTGAAGCCTCAGTGGGCTCAGAGACAGAATCAAAAATAGAAAGGTAAGGAGAAAGTTGCAAATGTTGTTATGGATCTTGGTTCAGATTCAGATGATGAAACTAAGATAACAACTATGGGTTTGAAAGGTAAAGCTCCTATTTCTGGTGTTTCTGTTGCTAGTTGTGCTTCTACTTCTAAAGTTAATTATTTCTCTGAAGATGTGAAAAGGAATGAGCTATTTCATTTAAGGGTTGTTGCTAAGAACACTAAAATCGATGCACTCATAGATAGTGGTTCTCAAGTGAACTTAATTTTAGAAAGTATTATGAAGAACTTGGGATTGAAAACTACATTACATAAGGAACCTTATCCACTAGGCTGGATTTGTGAAAATGATAAGTTGCAAGTAACAAGACAATGCACCTTGAGATTCACAATCACTAGTAAATTTGTGGATGAAGTACAGTTTGATGTGGTTCCACTAGATATTTGTGGGATAGTGCTTAGTAGCCCTTATCTTTATGACAGAAAAGCAATTTTCTATAGAGAAAAGATTCATTATCACTTGTTTAAAGATGGCATTCAGTATATTGTACATTCTCATAGGATTAAGACTAATCGTTCTTTTGCAAACACAGGGTAGTTAAAGAGGGTAATTAATGCAAGTAAAGAGTTAACTCTTATGTCTGTTAGTACAGGTGGTTCTAAACTTGAACTTGGAGTAGCTAACCAGGGTCAGATGTTGCAGGATGCGCCCGCAGTATAGCATGAGGGAATGATGATTGAAAGCATTGATGGTTCCTTGGGTAAAAATGTTCCTGTTGTAAAGGATCGATATGTTGTTGATTTATTCTCTTTCATTTTTGCATTGTTGTTCAGCTTGATGCTAGTCAATTTTTGTTGGTTAGTGGCTACGACATTTGATGTAGATGCTTATGGAAGTGATAAAGTTATGTTTATGTTCAACAATATTTCTGCAGTCTTGATTATGCTTGTGAGTCAGGTATTCAGATGTACAGAAGATACAGGACAAGTGGGGAGGCCAAGTCCTCACTTAATGTCAGAATAAATGTCACTTTTGGAGGTCCAAAAGGTCTTTAGTGGGGAGGCCTGATCCAGTGGATATTTTCAGTGGAAATTGAAGTGTCTCTGAATCTCTAGATTTCTGCACCATCAGAAATATCTCGGCCTTCTGATTCCAATGCAACTCTAACGGAGCAAAAAGGAGTCTGTTTGTGCAAGTTATGGCCAGTCAAACCTTGGGTCAAACTAGAATCAGGGGCGTCCAGAAGGTGAAAAAAATGATCATCTCAAAAATAAACGGAACCAGTTTCATCGCGAAGAGCTCATCGAAATGATTCCGACAGTGTTTGTTTCGTCAAAATCTGACATCATACGCGAGAGTTATTAGCTATCAAAGCTTTCAGTTGACTTTTGAGGTGGGTAGCTCTGGAGGATCTTGACATGTTGTTCCATACTATCTGAGGGCCGGTGGAAGTGGCCAAGAGCTAGAATCGACATGGCTAGCGTGGTACTTAATGAACGAATTAGATCGAGACGCTTATTGTCCATCAGGTACACGGAGTTAAGCGGCACCGTCATCGGTCGGTATACGATCCAGCTATCCACATCATCCTCCCGGAGTCCAGTAGGATAGGTCGGTAGTCTGGTCCAGCGTCCACAAAGTCAACATCCCCATCGGCCAACCCGATCTCTTTGAATGTTATTAATCACAGGATGTAAAAGTAGCCGTTGCCCTCACAGTGCGGCAGCGTGGCAGCATATTTCATTCCTACCGTGATTCAAATTTGGTAGTTTGTTTTTGCAACAAAGATGTTTATTTTTTTTTTAACAAAATGTTTGTTGGGGGATTCGATCCCCCAACCTCTTACAAGGAACGCCTGCCTCCTACCAATCCGGCTACAATCTCGGGCCTAACTATCAACCGTGACGGTTTGCTTTTGTTGAATTAAAACTGGCAAATGGCTATTAAAAGCGGTGATTGGGTTGGAACCATAGTATGACCCGCAAACTTATACATGACCAACATCCCATTGAAGCCCGCTTAACTATTGGGGTTTGTTTTATTTTGTTGCATGTTTTGGCCCGAGGCCTTAAAAAAATAAGGTTATTTTTATTGTAAACCCCCTAACCACTAAAACAAACGAGGTCTAAAAAAATAAATAAGCCAGTACACGAGTTGTTGAGGGGGGTTTAGGAATTTAATATCTTGTTAAGCCTTTTTAGGAAAATTTTATGTATAAAAAGGGGGTTTAGGTGTGAGAGGGAATTAATCAAATTTTTCCAAGCCAAGGGTGAAGTAGTGAATTAGAGAGATTTTTTTTTTAGAGATTTTTGAAGACTATTCTGCACGTCGAGGGCATGTTATGCTGATGTGTTTAAGGAGATAAGTCTTGGTGCATTTGTAATCCTTTTTGGAGATTAATCGAATCGGTCACTCTATTGGAGCGGACCCGAAGACGGAGACACGTTTGTTGTGAACTCCGAACTCAAAACTATTGTTGCACTCTTCTCTCTCACCTTCTCTCGGTTGTTAATTCCTTCATTTTGTTTTATTTCCTTAAGTTAATTTTGTTCTAATTAACGGAATAATCATTAATAAAATTTAAGCATGCATGCAATATAGTCCTAGATCCTCTGAGATCAAGTACCTTGTTGGGTTTCAAGAAATCAAGCTATACCATATTGGTATACCATGAACATCGGCCTGATCCTCGACTCTCGTCTCAGTGCTCAATGTAATTTTGTTTGTCATCACTTCAATCTTCAAGATTCGAGTGTTTGTTATATTGAATGTTCAACCCTGAGCACCCGATGGTGATGATGTTTTGTCACCTCAAACCTCGCATCGGTCAAATCAGTCGAGTGAATTAATTATGCTAAGAGTTTTTTTAAATGTCAAATTTAATGAGAAATTAATGCATGATCACCAAATGGTTTTATCAAATCTATCATGCTCATTTTATCATTTACCCTTTGCTATTTGCATTAGAAGATCTCTACAACTATTTCCATCTATGAAAAACCTTTTTGTGAATGCTTGTCTTCCATTATCACTACTTCACTAGTTTGTGTGTTGTGCTCATATTCATGTGTTGCTCATGGGCTCATGTTTTCTCATGCTTTTTATTTATTTCATCATTCACTTGCTTGTTGCTCATGTTCGTGGGTGTTCATGTTTATTTTCTGCTTGCTTGTGTTTTGTTTTCCTTCACCCTTCTTACACTCCTTATCCAAGTTAGATCAAACTATTGTCAAGTTTTAAACTTTTAAATCATGCTTCTTGGGTAATTGCATGTTGGGTTGGGTTTTATTTGGTTTTTTATTGATTTGGGCTTTTCATTTTTCCTTCCCTTTGTTTTTCCTTTTTTCCTTTTTATTTGAAGTTTTGAATTTTTATTCCTTCATTTTGTAATTTGTTTCTAGATCATTTTTCCTCCCAACATTGCTGATCAAGGACATTTATGACATCATTCAATCATGTTTCAAGCCTCCGCCTTGCAAAGGTTTATACCTTAGCATTTTCCATCAAGCCTATCAAGTTTCAGATGATCAACTTACTCCTTAAGCCGATGGCATGTCAAGTGATATGACAAACCATCGACACCCAACCGCTAATGGTCCCAATTTTCAATTCTTTGAACTTTCCAAAATCTTGAGTTTTAACATTTGGTTTGAATGGATATGTCTTACTTACGAATTAATAAATGATAGATCAAAACTTTGGCTATCGAGAATTAATTCCAAGACATAGTGAAAATTCCTTACTTTGAGAGCCCTTTTCAGGTATCGTTGATAGGAAATACCATCTACATAACTTGTTATTAAGGTAGAAGGTATGTAGAAAGCTTGATCCCCGATCCTAGAAACCATCAAAGAAAGTTTTCCTTGGTTTATAATGAACAAATTTGGGAGCATACCTTTGAGAAATCTTAGAAAATTTTAGTGAAATTGAAGAATAAGGATGTTTTCATGTCAAGTCTTAGGGGATTTCTTTATCAAGTTCCAAAATCATATGATTAAATTTTAGATTGTATCCCTAACCTCGAATCCTGATAACCTTAGAAGTTATTTAGATATTGATGATTGAGCTTACTTCTTAAACTCGTCGAACTATTGCAAGCAAAAATTTCCCAATGAACTTGACGCTTGACTCCTAAAATAGGTTTTGAATGTCACAAGTCAAGAATGTTTCTTAAGTAATTATCTTGTTATAAGTAAGAGGTACAAGGTACATTTTATCCATGATTCTTGATGGATGATAATATGAAATTGGACTCATAAATAAAGATACTTTAACCCCTTGGTATGCAGTAAAGGGGAGGCCCGAATCCTAGTCCCCAAAAAGTTTGTTTGGTTTCTAGCCTTCTTTTAAACAAGATATTTCTTTGCATTATGAGATATATCTTTATTAATATAACTTGGTTTTGAACATTTTCTTTCTTTTGAGGTGAATAAAGTGTAAGACATGGTGTTTTTATATGTAGGAGATATGCCACCAAAGGATCCTGCAAAAATGTAGTACCAATACAAGGGATATCATCCACTTTCTAAAATGTTCCACCCTTACACAAAGATTGGAGACACTAACCTCAGTCATGTTGACATGGAAGAATTCAAGAGAAGGATTACTAATGAAGAAAGCCCAACATGTGCTACTACAAAACTAGCAAATTTTGGACTAGTACAAGCTATTACTTTCCTAGTAACCATTCAATCTTTGGAGCCGGTCTTGACATGTGCTCACTGTTATAATCATAAAAAAAAGAAGGCGATGGGATCTTAAGGAGAAGTGGTGCTCAATGTGAGCCCTAACATGATTCAAAAGATCTCTAGTATCCTTGTCTACCCCCAATATGAGGTAGTGGACATGAAGAAGGAAATAAAGTACTTTGATGACAATGAGGAAAATAGCCTCACCTATATTAAAAGTCAGATATTAAAAGTCAAATATTACTTTTTCTAAGAAAATTAGCCCTCAAAATTGCTAAGGTGTAGCACATGAGTGTGTTTAAATAATATATCAAGGACTTGACCATCCTATTGAGTAGATTATTTGAATATCCCCATTCTAGGGACTTTTATCCATGGATGGTCAAATTCATCATAACCATCAATGACACCAAGAAGGACAAGATTGATTGGGATACTTTTCTTCAAACTTCAAAGTTTTACATGACCTCTTAGTGGATAGCATGGGTTCCTTCCAATTGGGGGAGGTGACAATCTATGAATATTATCTTCAAATTGAAATTGGAGGATATTTATACTCATTTCTATGTTTTCAATGACAACTTTGTTGGAGATTTACTAGATTATTTGAGATTATTGGTGTTGTCATTGATGTCAACCCATAGTGTGTGGAGATTTTTGGAGCTTTTGAAGAGCTTTGGGTCAACCCATGCTGTGGATGTTTTGTGGCTTGATGGCACATTAATGTCAACCTCTAATATGGTTAGGAAAATTGTTGTAGCATTGTCATTTTTGTCAATAGTGAGTGTGCCACACTATGTTTCCTTTAGTGTTGTCATTGATATCAACCTCTAGTGTGGTGTTGAGAAATTATTGTAGATGGGGAGATTCTTGGTGTTGTAGATGGGGATATTCTTGCAATATCTAGTGTGATCATAATGAGGAATTGTTACAGATGTTTTAGACATGTTAAGAGAGTGTGTAGTGTGATAGAGGTGTGTTCAATGTTGTGCTTCGTATTTATTCATGGTTGAAGATATGCTTGTGTGGTTTGGATGTGATGATTAGAGGTTCTTAGAGGTGTTATATCAATATTTTTAGGTTCTAGATCATTCTATAGTGGAAGATGTGTTTGATAGTTTGTTTGTCTATTAAGAAGGTTGCTTGGGAGAAATGAGATTGCTCCACATTTCTTTGTAGTGGGGTTTCTTGTCTTGTGGATTTGGGAATGTGATAATATTGTTTGTATCTACCTTCCCTTACAATTTTGTGTGCTCAAGTGTTTCACAAGGTTGGTCAGTGAGTTGTGTTATATGGTAGTATGTTTGGTTGCATAGAATGAATATGTTCTTTGGTCAAGTAGGTGGTTGTGGCAATGCTGCAAAATATTTTAATAATATTATAATATTTTTGGCATGTTGTGTGGATTTTGTGAAGTGTTTCTTTATGGTCTACATGTTGTTTTCAGACTTGGAGAGGTATGTATGTGGTTGCTTGTTAGTGTTAGTATATTTTTGGCCAACTTGGGTGCTAGCGCTAATTGTGAGGATTTTTTTTTGTGTATGGAAGCATGGAGAAGTTTGTCAATGTAGAATTGGGTCCTAGTTAACACTTTTTGTGGTCTACCTTCACTTATTTCTAATGTGGAAGTGTTTGGTGCCGGCCTATTTAGTGGTTTCACATTTGAGGTGCATACATTTCATTATGGCTGACATGGAGAAGGTTTTTGAGATAATGGAGGATATATAAGCAAGGTCAATTGTTCAAGATTTTGTGTGGTGTGTGAATGATATGAATGTGATCAAGTGTAGTGATCTGAGTGCGAGCTTAAATTCCTAAGGATACTAGATATAGTGAGTAGAAGGTATCTAAATTTTTAGTGTGCTTGAATTTGTTGGAGGAAGTGAGCCAAAGGTGGTAGATGGTGCAGAGTTGCAGTGTTGGATTGGTGCAGGTGCACCCTAGCATGAAAATGCCTCCAAGAGGCAACTTCAAATTTTTGATCCAAGAATGTTAATCTCATGTTTTAATAAGGTCTAATAGACCATTTTAATCTTGTAATAGGTCAGTTATAGTCATTTTGGTGTCATTTGAACATAGTGTAAAATTTGCACAATTTGACAAAAAGTTTTCATAGCAACATTGTACAAAATTGCAAAAAATGACAAATAGAGGAATATGAATGGATAGGTAGTTAAAGGGGTAGTTTTAGGCATTGGATTTGTTTATTTAATCCTTTAGAAGCATCACAAACTTTAAGGTTGGATGAGGAATGATGTAGAAGCAAGAAGTTTAATGAAAATATCAATTTTTTGTTATTTTGCATCATTTTTATTGATTGCAGGCCATTGTATGGAAATGAAATGTGCTTGAAACCTATCCTCCTCCATTGTAAATGAAATCCATATGAATATATTTCATTTTTATTTTTTTTTCATTTAAATCCATTCAGGTTTGAAGAAGTTATGAGAAAATCTCTTCAGGCAGGTAAAACCCTAAACTAGGGTAAGCAGTGGGTTGTTAAAATTGTGTTTCTCCATATTTAACTGATGAAACTTGCTATAAATTGGTGTTTAAGGAATTTAGCATGTTTTCTAACATTTCCAAAAGTTTCATAGTTTTAGGGTAAGGTTTTGGGTGGATTCCAAGATGCCCTAGGTCTGTAAATGGAGGAAAAGATTGGTAAAACTAGTGCACAATGAAGTTTCATGAGATTAGATTGTGGAATGTGAGTTATTATTGAGTGTTATTGATTTGAAAATATGTTTGGGTGTATTTTAGAATTTTTATTGATAGGGTGTGGTGAATTTATAAGTTGTAGTCATTATTTATTGACTGCCCTATTTTGGCAGAGTATTGGGAATAGTCAAGATTTTGAGTTTTGATGATATAAAAAGGTGTTCTTATTGGGTAACAATTATTTTATAGGTTGTGTTGGTGTATTTGAAACCCCTTCTTGATAGGGTTTGGTGATTTTATCATTGATGGATCCTATTCTTGATACTGTCCTATTATGACAGTCTTATAACAATCATGTTTTGGAGTGAGCAATGAGGGTTTTGAATAGGTTTCTGTTGATATATAATGTATTGAGCATAGGGGATGGAATAATTTGGTTGTGTAGGTTATTTTGTCTAGTTTGATGCCTTTGGTAAAGTGAAATTTCCTTGAGAAGTTGGAGTTACTTGGTTATGTGGCCTAATTGTTGATTTGAGACAGCCTATTGTGTATGTTCACATGTTTCAAATGTTTGCATTGGTGATACAGATTGAGTAGACATTTTCATATTGTTTAATATGATTTGAGGAATCAACAAGTGGTTTTATGCCTTACTCTCTATTTTGGTGTGGTTAAACAAGGATTTTTTGAAGAAGGTTTGAGTCCTAGTTGTAAGGATAAGCAAGATTGGATTGATTTTCTGTCGAGTTAGGTTGCAAGTTTTGTGTTCCTTCACTATAATCAGTATGGTATCAGACCTGAGAAAGGTCTGGGGAGAAAGGGAGTTTTTGTTTGTGGTTGTGTTAGTGGTTGTGTGTTGTGTTGTGTAGGTTGAAGAGAGAACATGATTGCCTAGGTGAGGCAAAGTGGAGTGGAAGTAAGGAGAGACTTGTGAAGATGGATATTTTTAGATGGCATTTGCAAGAAGCGGAGTTACAGAAGAAAGAATCAAAAGAGATAAAGAGAAAAGAGATGAGGAAAATAGTGAAAGAGGTTGCAAAATTGAAACAAGCCATAGAAAGAGTAGAGTTGGCATTCCAAATGGAGATGTATAAATTGCATAGGAAAGTATTCAGTTGGCATTTGACAATGAGAAAGAAAGTTGAATGGCCCATAAAAAATTAGAAAAAAAGAAGAAGACAAATGACGATGATAGAGGAAGAAGAGTTTCAAGATGTACAAGAAGAGTTCATGGATGAAGAAGAAAAAGGTATTGCATCCATTCCCAAGCATCAAGATGGAGGAGAAATAGAGATAAAGGACCTGATATCAAAGGGAGAAGATATTGAGTTGGTGTCGAGATTGGATGAAGAAATGATCAAGGATTAATTGCTTTTGGAAACTTGAAAAGAGTTGAAGAAAGATGGAGGTATTGTGATAGAAACAATGTATCATTTATTTTTTGTGCTAATATTTTGGAGAGGGAACAAATTGTAGATCATGATGCAATAGTTTGAAGAGGAACAAAATGAGATTCAAACATTTTAGGGCATGAATGAGTAGATTCACAGAGACAAGACAAGGTGGAAGCATGTTGGAATTGACCAACCCAAACCAAAGGTAAAGATGAAGGTTGTAGGGCATAAGAGACTATAAGGAGGAGCATTCATGATCCAAGAGCACTTGGAGGTTTTTATTTGGCCGGGAGAATGGTGCAGGTGCACCCAAGCATGAAAATGTCTCCAAGAGGAAACTTCAAGTTTTTGATCCAAGAATGTTAATCTCATGTTGTAATAAGGTCTGATAGACCATTTTAAGTTTTCAATAGGTCATTTATAGTCATTTTCATGTCATTTGATACATAGTGTAAAATTTGCACAATTTGACAAAAAGTTGTCATAGCAACATTGTATAAAATTGCAAAAAATGACAAATAGAGGAATATGAAGGGATAGGTAGTTGAAGGGCTGGTTTTAGGCATTGGGTTTGTTTATTTAAGCCTTTATAAGCATCACAAACCTTATTATGGATGAGGAATGATGTAGAAACAAGAAGTTTAATGAAAAATCTCAGTTTTATGTTATTTTGTAGCATTTTTATTGATTGCAAGCCATTGTAGGACCATGAAATGTGCTTGAAACCTCTCATCCTCCATTGGAAATGAAATCCATATGAATCTATTTAATTTTTCATTTTGGTTTCATTTAAATCCATTCAGGTTTGAAGAAGTTATGAGAAAATCTCTTCAAGCGGGTAAAACCCTAAACTAGGGTAAGCAGTGGGTTGTTAAAATCAAGTTTCTCCATATTTAACCTATGAAACTTGCTATAAATTGGTGTTTAAGGATTTTAGCACGTGTTCTAACATTTCCCAAAGTTTCAGAGTTTTAGGGTAAGGTTTTGGGCAAATTCCAAGATACCCTAGGTCTGTAAATGGAGGAAAAGGCTGGTAAAACCAATGCATAGTGAAGTTTCATGAGATTAGATTGTGGAATGTGAGTTTTCATTGAGTTTTATTGATTTTAAAATACTTTTGGATTTATTTGAGACTATTTCTTGATAGGGTGTGGTGAATTTATAAGTTGTAGTCATTGTTTATTGACTTCCCTGTTCTGGTCGAGTATTGGGAATAGTCAAGATTTTGAGTTTTGATGATATAAAAAGGTGTTCTTATTGGGTAACAGTGATTTTATAGGTTGTTTTTGTGTATTTGAAACCCTTTCTTGATAGGGTTTTGTGAGTTTATAATTGATGGATCCTATTCTTGATACTGTCATGTTATGGCAGTCTTATAACAGTCATGTTTTGGAGTGAACAATGAGGGTTTTGAATAGGTGTTTGTTGATATATCATGTATTGAGCATAGGGGATGGAATAATTTGGTTGTGTAGGTATTTTTTTACAAGTTTATGCCTTTGGTAAAGTGAAATTGGCTTGAGAAGTTGGAGTTAATTGGTTATGTGGCCTAATTGCTTATTTGAGACAACCTATTGTGTACATTCACATGTTTCAAATATTTGTGTTGATGATAGAGATTGAGTAGAAATTTTGATATTGTTTAATGTGATTTGAGGAATCAACAAGAGGTTTTATGCCTTATTATTTGTTTTGGTGTGTTGAAACAATTATTTTGTGAAGAAGGTTTGAGTCCTAGTTGTAAGGACAAGCAAGATTGGATTGAGTTTCTGTCAAGTTGAGTTAGGTTGAGATTTTTGTGTTCCTGCATTGTCATCATGGATATTTTCTTTTTCTCAGATAGTGAATCTCTTTGTAATATCCTTCTTATATTCTTATTTCTTTTGCACAATGAGCTATTCTTCTATTTTGGGTAGTGAGACCTACTGGCAGTGACCCTACTATATTTGGTGTTCTATTCATATATATGTGAGTTAATCCTCACCGCCATTTTTCCTTGATTAGGGTTTTTGACATAAATCTGGTATTCTCTTCTATATGTTGTTGAATGTGTTTATGTTTCATATGTTTACATTCTTCTAATGCTTAATAATGTTTTGAAAGTTAATGAGGGATTAAATTTTTTAATGTACAATCAATTCACCTCCCCTCTTAGTTGTCCCATGTGTCTAAAATTTGGGATTAGAGTCGTGGTTCCTTGAAAGAAACTTGACTGCTTGAGGTAGATTTAGATGGCACACATGAAGGGTGTCAAAGCTCCTATATTCGATGGAATGAATTATGCTTATTGGAAAGCAAGGATAGAATACTTTCTTGTTTGTCTCGGGTTCAGAGTCTAGAAGTTAGTTTAAATTGGATGTATTATTCCTGCTAATGGTTTGACAAGTGATGATGAGGTCAAGGATTATGAGAATAATGGTAAAGAAAGGAATGCTATCTTGAGTGGTCTTTTTTATTCTGAACTTGGGAAAGTGATAAGTCTCAAAAATGATAAAGAGGTTTGGGTGAAGTTGCAAAGAATTTGTGAAGAAGATGATAAGGTCAAGCAAGAAAAGTTGTAAAATTTCAAAGCCAAATTTGAAAACCTAAGGATGTTAGAAAATGAAGACATTATATAGCTTTAATGCTTAGAGTGGATGAAGTTGTTAATGTCATAAATGCACTTGGTGGTAAGATAGAAGAAAGTGAAGTTGTAAGAAATGTATTGAGAACTCTTCCTAAAAATTATAGTTCTAAAGTTTCTTCTATTGAGGAATCTCAGAATTTAGATCAATAGTCTACATATCAGATGTTCAGTGCTTTAATTTTTTATGAATTTAGAGATTTTGGTCAAGATTCTACAAAGAAAGAAACTTCCTTTAAAGTCAACAAGATAAAGAAGTATGATGAATCAGATCCTAATTATCTTGATGATGTCATAGAAGCAAATTTTGTGAGGAGATTGAGAAAGGGCACTAGAAAATACATAAATAAGTTACCCTTTAATTGTTTCAATTTTTGAAAGATAGTTCATTATGCTTCTAAATTTCCAATTGAAGTTACAAATGATAAACATAATGATCATAAAGGTAAATATTTCAAGAAGATTTATTATGTTGGAAAAGATAATGGTGAGGAATCAAACTATCATGATGAGGAAAGTGATGAATGCTTGTTCATGGCTCTAAATGTTGGAACTAATTCTACTAAACCTTAAATATGTATGAAGGAAAGTGCTCCAAAAATAGGTCACAATATTGAAGGAACTATGTTCACTAATTTTATGCAAAATAGGAGAGGGAACTACTAGATAATTGATAGTGGATGCTCAAATCATATGGCAGGTGATAAGAGTAAGTTTGTTAAACTTCAAAAGTATGATGGTGGTCTCGTTATGTTTGGTGATCATACATCTACTAAGATCTATAGAAAATGTTCAATTAGTTTTGATGGAAAGCATAAAATAGATGATTTTCTTTATGTCAAGGGTCTCCAACATAATCTTCTCACTATAGGACAAATGTGTAGTAGAGGATACAATTTGGTGTTTCAGGATGATGGCTATGAAATCAAAAAAGGAAGCTCTAGAACTTTGGTTGTTGTAGGTACAAAGGCATAAGTAAATATTCACCAACTCAAAGATGATGGTGTTAAGTGTTGTATGTCTCAAATTAATGAAAGTTGGCTATGGCACAAAAGAATGGGTCACATTAACTTTGATAGCCTAATAAAGATCTGTTCTACTGATGCTATGAGAGATTTGCAAAAGATTACAAAGCCTAGCAATGTAATCTACAAAGAGTGTCAGTTTGGAAAGAAAACAAAGAAGAGGCTTAGAACTAAAGAATATTCTACCACAAGCTTTTTGGAGTTGGTACATATAGACTAATGTGGACCTAGCAAAATTAGAAGTTCTCATGGTTGATGATTCTAGTTTATGGTCCAATTTTGGGTAGAATTTATGATTTAGTTGTTGAAGTTATCATGAACTTTGATGTTAAGTATTGATACTTTTATGACATTTCCTAAAGACTATAGACATTGGGCCTAATCCTATTTCTGCAAATCTGTAATGATATTGGCATGTTATTTGGACTATCTATATTAATCCCGCATGTGGTTAATGAATGTTCTTTAAGGTGGTTACAAATATGCAATTATTGTGCATACTAACATTGCCATCCACACATAATTTGAGGATGTTGAATTGAGAAAGACACTGCTAACTGGGCATGCACCATAACTTCCAGCAAGGGAATCATTCAAAGGTCAAAGGAGGTTGACGGTAGAAGATTCCCCATGAAAATAAAATGTAACTACCTTATAGTGGAATTTAATGTTGTTGAGCAGTGCGGGTGTTACTGATGTGCTAAATCTATGTCTGGACCTGCATGTTTGACCATATTCCATACATGCATAACCACCACCGCTCCACTTTCCCTGCTTTCCCTAATGTGGCATCCTCCCAGTTCATGGAATTGACCACCTTGTTTAGTTGGTAGTATAAATAAGGATCAAATGTTCCTTCTTGTACGGTTGCACGATCTAATATTGTACTTGCATTCTTAGTTTTCAGTGATACAATTATGCTACTCTTTTGTACTTATGTTTCCTGATGAATAAAATAAAGTTGTGAGTTCGAGCATCTAAGTTTTCATTAGTTTAGAGGATACTTATCCAAGGGGGCCCACTTGGTGAGTAATTCATCCTTTAGTTTAGTATTAGTTTAGTATTACTCTATGTTTAGTAATTAGATTAGATATCTAACACTGACTGTTCCTGTAGCCACTAGAACTCCATTTTGCGACTGTTCCTGTAGCTAAAGCAGACATAGTAGTTTCCTGTTTGTTGCTCAAATTTTCATTTTCATCATGCATTTCAGCTTGGTGTAGTTGTTGGTTGATGTTCAACATTTATGTTATTCCTTTCTAAGCACTTTACTTGAACAACATTGTGTCTTTCTTAAGTTGTAGAATGGAAATGGATACTTTGGGTTCCTAGTGCACATACTGTGTTGACCCATTTCAAGTTCATAGTCCTTGGGTTGACAATTTAAATGCACCTTCATGATGATTGAAATAGCTATTTAGGTTAGATGTCCAGTCTTTGAATCATGGTTGTAAAGGCCTAGTTGTTAAATCATTGTAGGAGGCTAACATTTTTGGTACCATTTCTAGGGATCATTTCAAACTAGGAAGTTCTTTGGAGTCATTGATAATTTTCTTGTTGTAGTATTTCTAAAAATTATTCTTTGCATACCCCTCATTTAGGAAGTAATGACCCCCCTTATTCTTTACCAATTCTTTGTGTGAGTTGGATGATAATGAGTTGATACCGCATGCATAGAGGAAGGAGAAGAAATGCTTATGGTAGATTCCTTCCTAACAATCCTAATCCATTCTAGCTAGTTGAATATCAGAATCTGCCAAGGAACAAAGAAGAAGAAGAAGAGCCAAACCCCTTTGCTGATGCATTTCCTAATCCAAATAGTTCTAAAGCTTCCTCTGAAGATAAAAATTAGTTTGAGAATTCCTTTGCTTGGGGAATCCATCAAGCAGGCATGGGTGATGCAAATAGTAACGGGCCTAACCAACCAACTTTTCCTTTCCCCATTGCCCATTAGAATGAAGTTGATAATCTCAAAAATATCCCTGCTTCAGCCCTTCCAAAGTTGTATGGACTTGTTATAGAAGAACCCAATACCTTCTTGTTCGAGTTTGATATACTCTGCAGGAGTTATGACTATACCACTGATGCCCATAGGCTTAAGCTATTTCCTACCACTCTGAAAGAATCTGCATTAAGATGGTTCATGAGCCTAGGAAGAGATACTGTGAAAACATGGGAGGACATGAAGACAAAGTTCCTTGATAAATACAAGGAATATTGCAGAGGTAGTGACATGAGAGGAGATGACATGTTTAGGATGCAATAAAAGGAAGATGAGAGTTTGGAGGATTACATTTCAAGATTTCTATTTTGCCTACAAAAGTCTCCACACCATACACTCAATGAAGACTCACAAAAATTTATTTTCTTGAGAGGAATTAGTGGCAGATGCACTAATGCCTTGGACCTGATGGTAGGAGGAGATATCACCCAAGTTCCTTGGGAAGACATCAAGAAAATATGCAAGAACTATTCTAGGGCAGCTTCAAAGAAAGGGAGAGCTTACCAATCCTCTATGGGTAAGTCATCTACCAGTGGAGTTTCAAGGATGGAGATTACACACTTGCTATAAAATTTCAAGCAAGACATTATAAATAATCTAGCTACTCAGTTGGATACACTTCAGGCCAAGAAGAAATAAGAGGAGGCATAGGAAATGTTAACAGAGTATTGTCCCCACTGTAGACAAAAGAAGAAGGACTGTAGATGCAAGATGGTACCTAATATTGAAAATAAGCATATTCCACCTTAGTTCAAACCAATCCATATTGAAGAAGATCAAGTCTACTATGTTGCACAAAGGGAGCTTTGGGCTCCAAGACAAGGTATGCCATCAGATCCACTATCTTATGCTGAGCCATATTTTAATTCCTATTCAACTGGTAACCAATGGCAGCCTCCATATCCATCCAGCTATGGAGGATATCCACCACAGCCTTGGGTTAACCCTCAAAATTCTTGGCCCAATCATCAAAACTCTCCACCCCAGTGGCAACAACCTCAGGGGAATTGGCAGCAATATCAAGGGCATTGGTAGCCACCTCCAAGAAATTGGCAACAAACAAATCAATGGAGGGGAGGACAACAATGGCCAAACCAGCCAAATAGTTACATGCATCCACCTTCTCAGCCCCAAAAAATTGCTATAATGCTTCCCCCTGCTAATCCAAGCTCAAATCCACCTAAACCCACTCAGCTACTAGCTCAGCCCACACCCAATCCAAATAACAAACCATAGCAGCAGCCTATATATTTTGTTGATTCAAATAAATTTCTTGCATATGTTGTGAGTGTAAATGACATCCACTTGCATTCAAAAACTACTCTACCAACCCCTTCCAATCCCATTATCACTGAGCTTCATGTAGAAGAGGGAGAGGAACCTCTGAATGATCCCATTCAACTAAGTGCACCTAAAAATCTTGAACCAGTCTCAGCCAAGCAGACTAAACAAGCACCACCATTTCCTCAGAGATTGGAAGTTTCCAAGAAGGAAGAAAAGGACACAACCTTTGATATATTGGATCAACTGAAGCATATATGTGTCCAGATACCTCTATTTCAGGCCATAACAGATGTACCAATCTATGGAAAGGCAATCAAAGAAGCATGCCTCAAGAAGCCAAGAAGGAAAAAGAAAGAACCAACTACAACTCATGTGGTGGGACAGATGGATGACATCATGCTTGGAAAAGTAACTATCCCCAAATATAATGATCCAAGTAGTCCTATAGTAGCAGTTATTATAAACAAGATCCAAATAAAGAATGCTTTGATTGATTTAGGGGCAACAATAAATGTAATGACTAAAGACATCTTACAACAACTAAACATTGCAAGCATGAGATCTACTCCTACTATACTGCATCTCGCTAATAGTTCTACTATTAAGCCTGATGGTATAGTGGAGGATTTCGTGGTAATTCTAGACTCCTGGGAGTACCCAACAGACTTTATGATTCTTTCTCCTAAAGCCTCATTAGGTGGGTATCCCATTATTCTTGGAAGGCCATGGTTAACAACTACAGATGCATATATTAGATGTTGGTCAGGACACATGACCATTTTTTATGGGAGGAGCACCAAAATTTTTGTTCTTTATCCTTCTGCTCAACCATCCCATAATGAAGATAACCTCGTATGGCCGCATGTTGGTGAAGAGGTCGAGGAAGTTAATTTTGTGGCGCAACTTATGATGTTAGGAAGAAGCTCTTTCATGAAGCTTCAAGATGAAGATGAAGTATTTGCCAATATCATTCAAAACCTTTGTGAAGTGGAGGGAGCATCATCCCTCATTCTGTTGCTCTAGTCAAGACACTTTTTCCTGCTCTTCCTACAACCACTGTTCTTGCAGACATTTTTCTTGTAGCTACTCTTCCTCCAACCACTCTTCCTATAGACGGACTTCCTACAAAAATAGGTATGTCCCATACATTGCTGCCATATGAACTCAAGGTACCATGCATCAATGAAGCATCTATGATAGAGTTAACTACACAAGTGTTGGTGTCAGAGGGAAAACATTTGAATGTTAACAACAAACTGAGTGAAGAAAAATAGTTGTTATTAGAAAACTTATTGAGGACCCACCAACATGCATTTGCATGGCACTATCATGATATGAAGGGATTGGACCCTAAGCTTTGCACTCACATAATTTACATTAGAGATGACTGCACCCCAATGAGGCAGCCACAAAGAAGAATTAACCTTGCACTAAGAGAATTTGTAAAAGGAGAACTACAAAAATTGCTAGATGCAGGATTTATCTACCCCATTTTAGATAGCCAGTGGGTGTCTACATTAGTGTTTGTGCCTAAAAAAGGTGAGAAATGGCGAGTTTGTGTTGATTACAGGGAACTTAATGCTACTACCAAAAAGGACCATTTCCCCTTACCCTTCATAGATCAAGTTTTGGACACACTTGCAGGGAAGTAATACTTTTCTTTTCTAGATGGATTCAGTGGATACAACAAGATCCAAATTGCACCAGAGGACCAGGAGAAGACCACTTTTACCTATCCATGGGGGACCTATTCCTACTCAGTACTCCCATTTGGCTTATGCAATGCATCGAAAACCTTTCAGAGGGTAGTCATTAGCATATTTTCATATATATCTCTTGATTGCATGGAAATTTACATGGATGAATTTTCTACCTATGGTGCTGATTTAAATCAGGCATTGGAAAATCTCAGGAGAGTCCTACAAAGATGTGAAGACCAAAATTTGTCATTAAATAGTGAAAAGTGCTTCATGATGATGCAAGAAGGTGTAGTCCTTGAGACTACATCTCCCACAAAGGAATTCAAGTAGATCCTGCAAAGATGAGGTGATCACTACCCACACCTGCAAAACAAAAGGATGTTAGAATTTTCTTGGGTCATGTAGGATATTATAGTAATTTAATCAAGGATTTTAGAAAAATAGCAGCACCATTGTATACTCTTCTCACTAAAGATGTTGAATTCCAGTGGACTGAAGATTGTGACAAGACATTTTCTGATTTAAAGGTAGCCTTGACTCATGCTCCTATACTTAAGGGACATAATTGGGAGCTTCCTTTCCACATCCATACAAATATATCAGATTATGTCATAGGAGCAGTTTTAGGATAGAAAGAAAGAGCTATTGAAAATGCCATTTATTTTGTCAACAAAAATTTGTAGGGAGATGAATTCAACTATACAATGACAGAGAAAGAAATACTAGAAGTGATTTATGGCCTGAACAAATTCAGGCATTACATCACAGGTTACCAAATATTTGTGCACATTGATCATGCAACCATTAGATATCTCATGAATAAACCTCTGATCTCTCGTAGGCTGGCAAGATGGTTATTGTTGATGTAGGAGTTTGAAATAACCATTGTGGATAAACTAGGGAAGGCCAACGTTGTTGTATATTTTCTTTCAAGGCTAACTACATTAGGGGATAATCAAGCCATATATGAATCTTTTCCTGATAAGCATCTATTCTCCATTAGTGTACAAATGCCCTAGTATGTTGACATAGCTAATTATCTAGTCATAGGTAGAGTTCCTCCTCACTTCTCTCTAAAAGAGAGAAGGGCACTTATTGAAAAATATTTTCCTTTCTCATGGATTGTTGAATGTTTGTTTTATACCAGCCCAAACCATGTCATGAGGAGATGTGTGAGATAAGATGAGACATATGAAATTTTGCATGCATGTCACAACAAACCATGTGGAGGATGTAGACACTTACAAATGACCTAGGCCTACAAGCTCTATTTTAACCACTTTTGTCCTAGCATAATTATGGTATTTAATTATGTCTTTGGTCCACATTTGACTATTGATTAAATAATTCATAATTGTTTAATTAAATCATGTCCTTTTATTCTTCATGATTATTAAATAAATAAATTCTATTTATTTATTAAATACGTCGTTAATTGTCTAAGTCTTCCCCTAATTAAATAAATTTCTAAATTTATTTAATTACCTTTCTTCATTTATTTCTTCCTGATTATTAAAATAAATAAATTTTATTTATTTATTTAATATGTCACTAATCCTCATAATTAAATGAATTTATTAATTTATTTAATTATTAGTCATATCTTCTAAATTAAATAATTATCTTTAATTATTTAATTGCCAAAATTAACATTTCCCTCATTTTAAATAAATGAAATTATTTAAAATGATATCACATTCTTAGCTGACAGTTCATTTTAGTAAATAATCTTAAAATCGATTATTTATTATCTCACAAAATCCATATTTTGAGTTGATTTAATTCAAATTGGTAACTTTCTTCCAAAAATCAAGTAATTGACCAAATTATTGATTTTTCAAATCTGATCTTCAATTCAACTCTTATCTTCTTGATTTTTTCAATCTCACGAATTAGGTTGTCTTTATCTTCTTGATTTTCAAAAATATTTATTTTTCTAATTAATTATCTCATCCATTCTCCACCGCTGATTTGATTTTCTCAAATGACATCTCAACCACTCATTTAACAATTTTTCCCTAACCATTGCCAAATTTAATCTCGTCCTCTGATTTTAGGTCTCTGTCAAAAGTCAATCTCATCTATCCATTCAAAATTGCATTTTCTATAAAATGCTATTTTGCTCTCATTTTTAGATTGGACACAGGAATTTTATTATTCTAATGCATTAAGACTTAGAGTCATTTGGCATTTTAGAGTCAATATTGTCATAGGCATAGGCATAGTTTCATATTGAAATCCTTCAAAACTTGCATAGGACAATGTCATAGTCGAAATGCTCACACACTCAATCTAAGGGCATCAACCACATGTTGAAAGCTAGGAGGTGCTATGGAGGTAATCATGGAAGATTCGAGGAACATGTATAATCGTTATTTTATTTAAATTCTTTTGTACTTCATAGTTCTTTGGGTTTCTTAGTCTTTGTTGATTTGCTAACCATCTAACATAACCTAAAATTTACCCTTAGTTACATTGGTGAACCTAACATATTTGAAAAAATAAAGAGCAATTTTTGGAGTTGGTTTCTTTTTGTTGTAGGTTTTGTTTGCTTTTTGTTGTAGGTTTTCCATCATTTTGGATAAAACCCTAGTTTCCAAAGATTCGACCATAAATTTCAAACGGCTAAGTATTTCCTCACAACAAAAAAATTTGTAGCTTGGGGACAACATCGTGAGCTTTCATTCTAAAAATCATATTTTTCTAATCTAGTTTTAATTTTTTATAATTGTTTTGTTATTTTTCATGAAAAATCAATTTTGAGAGAAAATTATTGAATTTATCATATATGTTTACATTTCTAGAAAGCTCTCTAAATTTTAGCAGGGGTCTATTCTTTATCTTTTAAATTTGGATGCACAATTATTAGTCAAACAATAGATCTTTTAAAATTGGGGTTTCAAAATGATTTGCTTATATCTCACAAACAGTTGCAGATCTGCTCAAAAAAAAATTTGCAAATTTAAGATGACATCAGACACCTCCAGTCCAAAAATCAAAATTTTTGGAGTCGGTTTGTATTTTTTATAATTTTTTATGATTTTTCATAAAAAATTAATTTCAGGTGCAAAACAGCAAATTTTTTTTATTTCTTTACATTTTTGGAAAGGTCTTGAAATTTTAGATAGGTTCTATTCTCTATATTTTTAATTTTACTATCAAAAACATTTCCAAAAATCAGATTTGTCTTGACTAGCTAACCCTCTAATAGTAGTGATCAATTATATTGTTAGGGTTTTGGCTTTGTTGTTGGTTTTGTGCATGTACAGAAAATAAACACTTCAAAGGACACATTAGATCAAGTGGAAAAAAATGACGCATCTAACTATTTTTGCAGATCGATAGTCGAAGATCATTATCAAACTACTAATGAATCTTTATGCAGAACGCATGTCGAATACCCTAGTTAAATTTTTGAAACAGATTGTCTAGTAGTGTAGCAAATCTTTCACTTGGATTAAAATTAACAAGTGTCTACTGTGTTTGATGCGAAAGCATATTTTTGTTATTACCCTCACAATTTGGTATATCGAAGTATCCTCTCCCCTTGTGCATCCGTGCGATCCTGGGTGTAAGAGAAACGGTTACTAACTCTAGAACTTGGGCCTGTTTTGGTGGGAAAAAGCACTCACCCCAGGATGACTCAGACCAGTAGCACCAGACGAGGGATTTCCAACCCGATGATATATAAAAGTGGATTCTTGGAAATCGAGAATCATCTATGGTTACGGCCGAGATGGATCGAAGGGGACTCTCACATGGATCATACCCACAAACGAATGCCTTACTAAACACTTTTCTTTGAAGACCCAGCCATTTTCGGCCATTGCTTGAGGTATGGTGTAGGAGTGGGTATCATGCACGAGACCTCCTCTGATCCCCTTGAGTAGAGATATAGCAATTCTTGGGAAGTCACTACCCAAGAATTTAGAGATAGTGTGCTTGAATGGTGTGAGCCGTGGAGAGCCAATGCCGCAAACTTCTAAGCTATTTGCTCTTGAGAAGGAAAGGTGTTTAGCACCAATCTGGGGTATATCAGTGGGTTATATCAAGTATACAAACCCTTGGCCTATTGGCCTATTAGGATTGTGCTTGTCTCATGTGCATTTGCATACACTAAAACATGGAGTGCTTTACATCAAGTGTTTTCTAGATTTTCAAACAATATACACAACATTCACAAATTTGGACACAAGAAATGATACGGCGTTAGACAGCAAGGAATTTTCAGCAAAACATCAAAAACAATCTCGGTCCTCATTTTGAACCTAGACTTTGCATTAATAATTTTAGTCCTTCGTTAACATTATCATCTTAGTCCTCATTTGAAACTTTCGCTTTGACAACCTCATCATCTTGCATTAGTCATGTCCCTTAGACAAATGTCATTATCACTCTGCATTTAACAACATCATGACTTCCACCACCTTGTCTTCCCTTCAACACAATATTGATAGGCTTGCTAGTAAAGTTGAATACTAGTTACTCTATAGAGGTCAATACCAACAAGCCTTAGACTTTAGGAGACAATTCCTCTAAACTGAAAATCAATGTCCTTCGTACCAACAACCCATTAGTCCAAGTCCTCCATCCATCTACCCTCACCATCAACAATCACTTAACATAAATCCTGCCATTAATTCACAAAAAATGTCCACTTATCACCCTTATCCTAATCTTGACAAGGGAAGCCAATTGTCCACTAGTCCATTCCAAACCTCCACGTCATATTCTGGTCCTTCACCTATCAATCTTGTCCAACTCTACATGCCTTATCAACCATCTACCAACTCATGTCATGTCCCCACATCATACCATATTGATCTGGTCCAAGTCTTCACGTCCCATTTTAATCAACCTTACACCAATCCAGTCCAAGTCTCCATGTCATATCCTATGTCATCACCAACTAGTCCAATCCAAGTCTCCATGTCCTATCCTAGTCCTTAACATACTAGTCTAGTCCAAGTCCAAATGTCCTATCCTAGTCCTTCGCGGTCCAGGTCCCCGTAATGTCGCCTCCTGGTCAGCTTCACATACTAGTCTAGTCCAAGTCTCCATGTCCTATCCTAGTCCTTCACACACTAGTCCAGTCCAAGTCTCCATGTCATATCCCAATCCTTCACACACTAGTCCAGTCCAAGTCTCCATACATTCATATCCTAGTCCTTCACATACTAGTCTAGTCCAAGTCTCCATGTCGTATCCTAGTCCTTCATTCATTAATCCTTTTCAAGTCACCCCCTCACAAGCCACATCTAGTCATGGAAATTTTGTCATTACTCAAAGGAACATCCCATTGTCTAAACTTGAGGATACATGTCAAAACGAAAGCCCAAAGCATGACCATATAATGTCACCCTCATGTCAAGAACAAGGTAGTCCATCCCATGACCCTATCTTAAAGTCCATTCAAGAAGTCCTTCAAGACAATCATGACATCCAAAACTCACCTATCCTTAACAACAATTCTATTTCTGATTATATCATCCATGCCAACCCCATCTTTGACCAAGATCCTACCATTGACCAAGAAGTCCAAATCCATGACAACCCCATCTTTGACCAAGAACCTACCATTGACCAAGAAATCCAAAATGATCCACTCCTTGACCTTTACGCCATTTATGATCAAACACTTGACGACCCTATTCAGGCCTCGACTGTCGACACTTTCCAAGATGAGACACTTGCCTCCATTGGACCCATAGACAATATTCCTCCCAAAAAAGAGTCTTCCACTATGGACGTATTTGCAAATGATGACGCTATAGCTAACTTCATGGGACTATATGATAATGACCATCAAGATGGTTTTGACATTGACTTAGAGCCTAAATAATAAATCCTCCCCGAACTGACATACTACCACAGAGCCCGGTCAAAGATATCAGTCAGAAATATGTCCAACATGATAATGAAGTTAAGACACTTTATCAACTAGGGTCATCTATCTTTGTCAGAGCAAGCTTCCTCGTAAATGAAAACATTCCAGGTAATAATGTCCACATACATCATGATGGGTTAGCATCTTGCTTTCAAAACAATAAATACCCCATCGCAAACATGATTTGTCAAAGCATGCATTATCAAGGCAAAGGACTAGGAATACATGAGCAAGGCATTCAAAAACCAATACAACTTCAGGAAAATTATAGACATCAAGGTCTTGGCTATTCTTCAGTTAGAAAATCAAACGATGTTAGTGGAATCTCCTCAATACTGGGGGCAACCTTGTCAGATACAAATGTCAAAATAGAGTCCATGAGAAATCCTTGTCATAAGGTTGTTTCCAACACCCCGTCCACCCACACCATAAACCATCATTCTCAACATCTTAAACCTTCCCTTTGGAACCCACAAAGACAAAAGACATACAAATCAAAAAATCAAAATCAAAATAAAATGTCAACGACCATTGAATCAAACAAAAAGACAAGTGGATAAACGAAATTAAAATGGATCCCAAAGACAAGTGGATCAAGCAAAGAAAATATGTCAAAAGGAAAAGTCAATCACAATGTGGAGCCACAAGACAAGAGAACTCCCACATACAACAAATGTCCACCTTCAAAATGGTCATCAAGCAAGGCATCTAAAGGTGTTGGTTCCAAATGCCATCCCTCCAAAATCTTTCATCCACCATCCCAAGTTTGGAAAATAAAAAGTAATTCGTCCAAACATCCAAACAACTTTTCCACGTCTACCATCAGCTGTCATAATCCTCCATCTCGTCTAAAGTCCAAAAATTCCACATCACACATCTGTCACATCTTGGAAGCAACTCTTTACCATAAGGAATCTCATGACACTATATTGCGATGTGTGTATTCTGATAAGGCCAACTCTAGTATTAGAAAGGATCATAATGACATCGATCAGTTGTATGCAAGCACTATGATCTTGACAAGACAAATCCTTCAGCAAGGTCATTATTGGCATATCATTGCACCAGTCTCTACATCGACACTGTCAGTGGATTCATAATAGTCAGTGGTCATCTAAAGCATCCAGGCTATCGACAAAATTAGAAATACAAAAAAATTAAAAAATGTAAAACATCGTCACCCTGATGAAAACCTGGCAAACAAGCATCTTGGTGACACCAAAAACAAATCAAAAGTCAAGAAAATAGTAAAAGAGAAAAATTTCATCCAATGGTGAAAACTTGGCAAACAAGCACCCTAGATAAGTACCATGATGAAAACCTGGCAAACAGGCATCATGTGTAAAATAAATCATCTATGTGGACTCTTACACTTGGAGGAAAATCATCTCATCTCCTAGGCCTTCCTCTTGGCATTGGCATCCGACCATTTAATCCATATCATTCCCACCTATCTTGGTCTTGACATAAAACTGACACACATAAATCATATTTTGGGAAAACTTTTGACATGCCTATCCTTTGGTCATACATTATCCATGAAACATCATGTCATTGCTGACGTAAGCCTCATTATCCTTATGTGACATAGTCCTTGAAAATCATATGACAATTCCCTTAGTCTCATGTCTCCCATCCTTTACCAAGGCCACCTCTCATCCTTTCATGTTTGTCACCTATCTTGGCTTTCCCTTGTCAAACGGTCTAAGGATGCTCCATCATCCCATTTATTCCTAACCAAGTCATTCTGAATGCAATGAGTCTAATTCATACAAGCACGTTATCCAAAACATTACTTGACTTTGTTCCTCGCCTGGCCGCAGACCTCGATACTTTCATCACATTATCATCATCCTCATGTTGTTTTGGGATGCGTCCTTCCCATGTCAAACAACGTTGTCATCACCTGTCAATTGGTATTCAACTTGACTAAGGGCACAATCATGTTTGTCCTTGGATTCTCATGTGTAGGAATCAGTCACATGCATTTGTCATGATCCTCCTAAACCATTCAAAAAAGACAAAAGCATCATAAAATTCCTAAAAAAAAGACAAAAACATCACAAAAAGTCCTGAAAAAAGACCAAAAACATCGCAAAAGATAAAAACATTACAAAATGTCCTAAATAAAAAAAGACCAAAACATTGCAAAATCTTCACAAAAGAAGGAACCACAAAATTTAAAATGCCACAGAAGAAACCACAACAAACGTCAAAGCATTTGCTTTCGAAGGCATTGAAGCAAAGTGCGTTTCCGCATGTCCATCATTTTAGTCAAGTCTTTGTCATTTGTATGAACTACGTTGTCTCTGCGCATTTGCTACATAGGCAAGACTCATAATTGAGTCCCCGAGACATTATGTCAATCCTTTTAGGTTTGTCAAAATAAAATCATGATGGAATCTTTGGTCATCAATACAAATTCATTAGTCGCCGAACTACAAAGGTCTGGCGAGTGTATGCGTAGAGCAGGCCAAAATGCAATGCGATAAGGCCACGAGGCCGCACTAGGTCAGTCCATTATGGTTGATGGCACTACACACACATAAAAAGTCTTCAAGTCAACATAAATAATTTTTTCAGATAGGAAAACTCCTAAAACAAGGTGAAACAATCATTTATTTAGCATAAAAATATCATTAGCACGTCAATCATATCGTCATGACAATATTGACATATAGTCAACACAAGTCAAACTAGGTCAAAACAAGTCAAATCATCATAACCTATCAAAACTGTCAACTCTTGGTTAGCCTTCAAATATATCCTTCTGAAAGATAACCTCTATCATTCATGCCTTAAAGGCGTAGCCCTAGAGCATCACATCAGCATCATTCGACATTTTGAGGGATTCTCTTGACATCTAAGGATCATCCCTCTTGACATCACTATTCTTCAGATGTGTCCTTCTGAAGAACAAACTCTGTCATTTATGCCTTAGGATGTGTCCTTCCTAGGCATTGTCATCATTTTGAGGGACCCCTTTCGAATTTTAGGGATCAAATCCTCTCGATGTCAACATTATTCAGGATGTGTCCTTCCTAAATTCGACAATTTTTGACATTTTTCATCTAGGAATCATCAAAACTTTAACACTCTGGAATCTCATCATCATCAAACCTGACGCCGACATCGGAACAATGGATACTAAGGCGCTTGGCAGAGTACTTGGCGTAACGCTTTCATCATGTTACTAGTTTTAGCGAGACCGACAGCGAGTTTAGAAACAGCGGCATTATCATTATTGTCTTATCTTGTCTTTTGGCTTTTCATCACATGTTACTAGTTTTGGTGAGGTCCTACTTGATGGGATTTAGAAAAGCGTGACATTATGTGATTTTCATGAGCTCATCATGTTACTAGTTTTTCAGCAAGGTCTTGACAACAGGATTTAGAAAAACAATGACGTGTCATGATTGTCTTATCTTGTCTTTTGGCTTTCATCATGTTACTAGTTTTTAGCGAGATCTTGACAATAGGATTTAGAAAAGCAACGACGTATCATGATTATCTTATCTTGTCTTTGGATTTTTTTTTTATCATGTTAGTAGTTTTTCAGCGAGATCCCAACAACAGGATTTAGAGAAGCAACGATGTATCATGATGTTTGTCTTAACTTTTGACACACATAATTACTAGTTTCTCAATGAGATCCTAATTTCGAGATTTAGAAAAACAACGGTGTATCATGATAATGGCTCTATTTTGTATTTTGGCAATCATGCTGCTAGTTTCTCAAGGATGTCCTGGAAACAGGATTTAGAGAAGCAACGACGTTTCATGAATTGTCCTTCTTGTCTTTTTTTGCTTGTGGTTGATTATGATAAAAAGATTGGGGCAATTGTGCTCTTTGTATGAGTCATGATCATCCTTGTCTGTGACTTCTTGTCTTATGTGATGGTACGACCTTGTACACCTTGATCTATGTCATATCATGGTGTTTGTTGGCCATTTCAACAGTCTGCCCAATGATGATTAAGAGCTGTATACATCTAAAAATGGTCATGATTAAGCTTGTTAATTCCTCTAATGTCATCTACATATAAATAAATTTAATTATTTATTTATATCGTTCATCTTCTAAATTCTTCTACCTTGAGTTAAATAAATAATTTTATTTAATTACTAACATTCTACCCTCCGCTTGATTAAATTAAATAAATTTTTATAATTTATTTATATTTAATTATCATTCTATTCTAAAGTTTAAATATTTTTTGAATATTTGAATAATGGAATATTCTCCATCCCATATTCGAATTTAAAGTATTAAATATTTTATTTAATATTTTCCTCACTCTAATTTCATTTTAAATATAATTAAATATGAGTTATTTAATTATGTAAGTTTCCATTTCCGTCTCCACTTCCGTTAAAATAGAGATTTATTTTATTTAATGTCTAACTCGACGCTAACTCACCCTTCCAAATTAGCATCCTCATCCTTGAAATGGAAGTTTCCTTCAAAACTCAATGGCGGAATTGAAGAAACCTTCCATCCTTCTCTTCCACTCTCGAAAAATCCTCCACCGTCCGATCGAACAAGCTTAATCAGGACCGTTGATCGATTCAGCCAATCAAATCCATTCGAAAACTCTATAAATTCTGGCACAAATCCAAGCTTTTGGTTACGCCATTATACTCTCATTTACACCTCGCATAATCATTCCATGCACACACACTCGCGCTTTCCGGTATACTCATTTTACCGCATACATTACAGCCAACGTTGCATTCATAGTTTCGATATCAATGAAATCTTCTCATATTGGCATAGCTTTGCATTTAGCATAGTTTGCATTTTAAAATCTTCGTTCTTTAGAGCATCATTTTGTTGTTGAGCAGTGCGGTGATCTAAGAGCTATTTGAAACCAACCATGGCTGAGGGTGGAGGCCAGAAGACGGTTTAGGAAGGCTGCATTACGGTTGCATATTTTGTTTGTTTTGTTTGACTTCTTTTGATTCATCTTATTAATATGTGTTTGATTTTATCTAAATTGATCCAATATTTCACACACACATAAAATGGCACCCACCGTGGGGCACCTTGCCCCTATTTTAACATCTTTTTGCAGGTTTTTCTGATAGGTTATATAATAAAAATAGCGATTAGTGCATAAAACGTAATGGCAAATATAGTTTACAACTAGTTCAGTGCCCGTAATCCATCCTGTAGCACCTTTGACAGATCCTGCAACACTCTTGAGAGATCTTGCAGCGCCTTTGACAGATCCTGCAGGGCTCTTGAGAGATCCTACAGTGCTCTTGATAGATCCTGCAGCGCCTTTGACAGATCCTGCAGCGCTCGTGAGCCATCCTGTAGTGCCCTTGATAGATCCTGCAGCGCCCTTGAGAGATCCTGAAACGCCCTTGATGAATCCTGCAGAGCATTTTTTTTTAAAATTATGTGTTTGTAATCTATAACTTAAGTATAATTTGACTGGATTCGATGCAACCGTGGCCAGTAAGGGCTTTAAAAGAATGAAGCAATCCTAGGATAGCCACATAATTCATAATTAAGCAATCCTAGGATAGACACATCTGGATAAAATGAAGCAATCTAGGATAGTCACCACACAATGAATCTTGCAGTTAAAATTGAACAAACTTGTTTTTAGTGAAGCAACATCTTCACTTAAATTAGATCATTGCGATTTGGGATTTAAAATGAACATTTGCTTGCTTTGAATGTGGCAATAGGTATATGCTCTCCCCTTAACTAGGTGATCAGAATACCAGACTTGCCTTTTAGTTTCCATGTAATTTTACTGCTTTAATTACATCCTTTAGAGAGCCTGTCGTAGTGGGAAAAAGTACTCACCCTACGGGAATGACTCAAGTGGGTTCAATCCAAAGCCAGGTTATTCCGCCCCACTATAAAATTTAAAGCAGATCTAGGGAAACCCTCTTTTTCCGGTAGTGTGCAAGATAACCATCCCCAAATCCTTTGTTCTAAAGGTTGGGAGGTCTCCTGAGGGAGTTTATTATTGCCGCACTGAATGGAAATCCTTACTACGAACCTAGTGTAGTGGCCAGCCAAGTTAGTTGCCAAACATTCTCATAATCACATTGCAAGGGGAGGGAAGAATCTGCCCCCAAGATACTCACCATATAACTTCCAAGGATCGTTTGCTCAGGGGATCTGGTATCCACTTCCGTAACTCTGAGTACGCACCTGGAAAAGACAAAAACATGGGTGCCCCTTCGGGGGTGACACGACTATGTGAGTTGACGCAGTTCTAAGATGTGGGCTGTTGATTACTAGAATGTCCTACTTGAGCATTTAAGAGTGAGTCTATCTGAAATTTTCTTTCATGTACAAAACCCGTGAAAACATTTGATGAAAAACATTTTCTTGATCAAACACTTCATGTTAGTATAGGACTTTAAGAACAACTGTTTTCAAAAATGTTTGTTGTGTCTTCCATTACATTAATTCAGATAAAGAGATCATCCAAAAGAAATATGAAGAACAACAACTGAAAGCCACTTAAGAGTTTTTCATACCATTGGTTCAATAACATTCCCATACTTTTCCCATGCTTAGAGATTGGAAAATAACAAAATTTCCCAAAAAATAAAATATCCAACAAAAATCCAAGCAATAAAATCAATTCATCCAATTTCATCAATTCAATCCCTCACCTCAATCCAATCATTCAACCATTCAATCCAATCAATCATCATCTTCATCAAAACCATTTCATCCAATCAAACCAATCAAATTATCTTCAATCAATAATCCAAATGCAAGTCACTCTACACATTCTTCCAACACATTCATATCCAATCACTTTCATCCTAATCACTCTTCTTAGCCACATCCTATCCATTTCATCCTAATCAATCAAGTCATCCAATCTAATCATTCCACATCACCACCATCACCACTTGTCAAAATGGTCATAATTATAAACAAGCCCAATCCTAATCATAAGCCCAAGATCATAACCCAAGGGGGCTATCCCTCTAGGCCAAATCATGAGACAAAACCTAAGCCTGAGATCATAATTCAAGGAGTCCCTTTCTATAGTTCAAATAATGAAACAAAACCAAAACCTAAAATCATACTTCAAGGGGCTCCTCCTACCACCTCTATTGATGACATGAACTATGTTGCATACTTTGAGGAACAAATCGGTATGCAAGAGCTTACACACATGTGTGACACCATGCCCACACTCAAACACAAAGCCCTAGCATCCCAACTTCAAAACCTCCTTCAAACACTTCACCAAATACCCAAACCCCTGGACCATCAAACCATACAAAGCCTTCAAACCCTCTTCCAAAACTTTCAACAAATTAAATCACCTCAAATCCAACACCTGCTAGCTCAAGCCAATCAATTCATTGCCATTTGTCAAACCCAACAACCACAACATCATCCCCTATCCATTCATTATCACCCTTCCACCTCATATCAATCTAATCCATCCACTTCTTCATATGTCAATGTCACATCAACCTATCAAGCCACATCACAACAAACACATGTGAACCTAATTTCTACCTTGCAACAGGGCCAAACTTCCTCAAGTCTTAATGCCACTTTCAACAAGGGGAACACCAATCTAGTTCATGCACCCTTACCATCATCCAATCAAAACCAAAACCATAAGCCAACACCTTCCACCCATACACCTACAAAGGATGTGACCCAAGGGCTACTAGCAAGGAATCAAACATAACCATGTCATCCAGCTCATATTCTTGAACATACAAAAGAGTCCTCAAACATCATGCCAAGTCCTTCAAGCCAACCATGTCATCCACAATCCCTTGATCCAATTCAAGAGTCATCCCATTCCACCTCCATTCAAATAAGTCATGAGGTATGTCAAGAGAACAATCCTAAACATGCGAAAACATTACCCCCTCATCCACATAAATATCAACACCCTCCTAATGATTCCATTCATAACATGCCCAATACTATTCATGATCAATCTTCCATCTTTGATCAAGACCCCTTTTATGATCAAGAAGACCATGATGATCCTCTTAGCCAACTCTATGCATTCCATGGTCAAGAGCTTTCCACCTCACCCATCCATGATACACAAAAATCCACTTCCCTTGATGAGACATATGCCTCCCAAGCACACATAGAAGATCAAACAAACATCTTGGATCTGTGTGAACACAATGCTAATCAAGATCCTAATGATCCTCCATCACCCACTATCGACCCCATTGCAAGTCCTCCATCATATCCTATTGGTTTTTCTACCCTCATTCATGAATGTTCCTCCTTCGAACAACAACCATTATCTTCCCTTGCTTCATTTTCTCCATCCAATAAGGAACTCGTGTCTAGTGTTCCACCTACACATAGTCCCATTATCCATTGCACACTCCAAAACATGAAACACCAAGGTAAAAGTCTAGACCTTCATGAAAAAGGTATTTTGGAGCCCATCCATGTCAAAGTCCCTCCACGCTCTTATGGCCTTGGACATACACCCCAAGGACAACAACCTAAAGATGTTGGTATTTCCTCCATGCCTCCTAAGTCCACTTTTCATCATAAATCTGATCATATCCCTAAAGCATATGTTGCCATTCCACCTCCATCATCCTACAAATGTCAAAAGCATGTAACCATACATCTTCCACCATCAAATCTGCCACCATTGCTTCCAAATCCTAATATCCCTCCATCTACTCTACCTCCACTTCTCCCAACACCTAATATCCCTACCATCCAATCCTTTTATCCATTTATCCATAGATACCATAACATTCCTAACCATGACCAATCAATGCACACATTGTATAAACAGGAAGCTTCCACCCATTCCACCATACCCATGGGATTCAAAAGCAATAATTTCAATGCCTCTACCTATAAAGTAAAAAATTCTAAAGGTTCTCATGCCTTAGGACATCAATACAAAATTTCAAAGCAAAATACATCTAAAAAGCTATATAAGCCCATACCTCCAAAAGTAAAGGCCAAAACTAAAATGGTTTGGGTACCTAAGAAAAAGGAAATCAAGTCAAACGAGGCATCTAAATCACAAAAATCCCAACCATCCACTTCCATCCTACATTCTCATTCCATTCAAAAGTCTCAAATTCCTAAAACCCACAAGCAAAATAAAAATCATAAAAATACTAAGTCTATGTGGGTACCAAAATCACTTCATTCACCACCTCATAAGCAAGCATCTCCATTACTTCCTACACCCCATCCACATCAAAAGCTTCAACGTTTATCATAGTGTGTGCAACGATTGGTCATGATTCCCTTCCATTTTACAACAATTCCACATACCTCCATCTCCCCATCCTTCAACTACTATCCTACATATCTTCCCGATCACCTTCCTATGGTCCATGCTTTTGCATAAGTCCTATTCGATCCACATCATCATCCACTATTCCCCATCCATTCTTACATAAGACTTTCATAATCTGCCATCTACATAATACATCCCTTTCATGTCATCTCTTACCAACATCTATTAGCATAATGACATTTGACATGGTCCATGCAATGACATCCATCTAGTGGGACTAGCAACTTTCATGGAACTAGACACTTGAGTCCCTCCTATCCATATTCCTCTTCTCCTATCCAAAAAGTCAAAAACAAAAAAACAAAAAAACAAAAAAAAAAATCAAAACAAAAAAGTCAAAAATTCAAAACAAAACAAAAAAGAAAAAATTCAAAAAAAAAGTAAAGAGAAATCCCTTCGTCCAACAGTGAAAACCTGGTAAACGGGGCCTTAGATAAGTACCATGATGAAAACCTAGAAAATAGGTGTCATGTGTAGGTTTATCTTCTATGTCACTTACACTTGGGGGCACAATGTCTTATCTATCCAACCTATCCTTTTCATATCATATCATTTCCATCCTACCTACCATCTTTAGCCATCATACATACCTATCATATTGAGTCCATTCATCCACCCTTATCCTTTTGATCTTGATTAAGAAATAGGGGAAAAATGTTGAAACATGTCTTGGGTATCTTTTGAAATACCTCATCCTTCCAAACAATCATATCATTATCCCATTGTCATAAGTTTTGTCATGAAAAATCTTAAGTATTGTACTTAGAATGGGGCATGTTATTCCTATGTGACATAGTCTTTGGAGATCACATCCTTGCTCTCTTATGATGCATACATCCATACCATCCATCCATCTATCATGAGCATTTTATCCCTTATCCCATCACCCACCCTTGCACCTAGACTTGGTTTCCCCCTTGTCATTGGTATATAGCACAAAGGCTCCTCAAATTTTGACACCTCAAAACATCAAAATCCAAAAAAATAAAAAAAACATCAAAAATCTAAAAAAAAAACAAAAAATTAAAATTAAAATTAAAAAATAAGAAAACATCAAAATCCAAAAATCATCAGAAAACATAAAAAACAGACGCTATTTGTAGCTCTTCATCTATTAGTTCATGTTCTGCATTTAACTTTTCAGCCTTTATTTTCAAAGCATCTTTTCCATCATCTTAGAATCACACCAGCACCATGCTATCATCAGTTACCTCAAGCGATAATGTCTTACCATGGCTTGATTATTGTACATATTCATTTCAGCAAGTTGTGTTGATACCAAGGGCCAACATGTGCATACTGGGGGGCAATCAACTTTCACGTTTTACCAAAATAGTAGGACAATGACATCGAAGCCAATCAGACAAAATAAAACAACCAACTCAAACTAAAACATTCAATCATTGATCCAAATCACAGTAGCTTTCAGTTGTGTACCTTATCATGACTCATATCTAGATGATCTCTAATTTGAATAATGTTTGGAATCACAGTATTTCATTGTTGAACAATGGTTGTTTATTTTTTGATATCATTTCTCCGGAGCATACTCGATGATGTACTGAACTAGAGTGGCAAGGAAAGAGGATGATTTTTCTTTGTCTGTTGTCTTGAGGTTAATCATTTATCTGTTGCAAGTATGTCACAAAACATAATTTTCCAAAGTTTATCATTGATGACAGTTCCAAACTTGCATCAGATGGTGGTTAGTCTTTGTCTGTTCATGCAAGAAATGCTCAGGTCATCTCGGTTCAATTATACTTAGATGCTTGTGTTCACTTGTTATATCAAAAATCATGAAAGTTGTACTCAGGTCATCATTGGTACTAATTTCCCCTCTAATGCTTGTACACACTTCCAACATTCTCAAATGCTCTATGATGATTTAAGCAGGATCACTAAAAGGCTCAACAAAATGGTCGGTTTCATTTAGTTGCATTTTATTTTAGGTCATTGTACATAAACTGCATATTGGATTTACATCAAGAGTTTTTGAAAGGTCAATGGCTATCATATTTCTTTGGACTATTTGTGGAGGACAATGCAAACATTTGTTATCATTATCATCTTATCATTGCATTTTCATTATCATTCATATCATTTTGATCATTATCATTTCATATTAGTTTCATTATCATTTCATCATTGCATTCATTATCATTTCATATTAGTTTTTCATTCAATTTTATTCATATTAGTTTCAGTGACATTTTATCATTTCACTCATCATAGTATAGTCATTTCATTCATTTCATTTCATTTTCATTATCATTATCATTTATATTATTACCATCTCATCATCGCATTATCATTATAGTCATTTCATTCATATCATCTCATTTTATTGTCATCATTTATTCCATCTCATTATTTATCACATCATTATCATTCATTTCATTCACATCATTATCATTTATTTCACATGGTCATCATCATCTCATCATTTCATTATCATTATCAGTTATATTATTTTCATTTTCATATCATATCATTATCATTTCATTATCATTATACATCCATTATTATTCATTTATCCGTTCATTCTAATTACAAATCATGATATTTCATCACATCATATCATTTTATCATACATATCATGAACACAACATTCATTTTTCATTCATTTATCATCATTTACTTGCATTGGAAAATCCAAAAATAAACATTTCATATATACATTTTCATATCATTTTCATAATTACATCATAAGTCATCCACCTGCATGACATTATCAGTATGCATCATCAATTATCATCATCATAATAAATACATCATATCAAATCATCCTGCATATCATGTTAATCATTACCTCATTCAAATGCATACCAAAATCCATAAACACATAGAAATAAATGCACATCACATCATCAAAAATCATCACGCCTCTGTGGTGGCATTCCACTGCCTCTTGCACCTCCTGCCCCAAGATCTTTGTGTGGTCTCGACACACCTCGACTATGAAGAGGTCAATCAAAATCTCTCTATCTATCAATGCCTCACATCATACAATCACGACTCATATCAAGTGACCCATATCAAGTGAACTATATCAGCGACCCATATCAGTGACCCATATCAAGTGAACCATATCAAAGTGACTCATACCAAGTGACCCATATCAGTGACCCATATCAGTGACTCATACCAGTGCATCATATCAAAGACCCATATCACCCAGTCAATCCTATCAGGAAAACCAATACACAAATCTATCTAGCTGGATATCATATCAATTTACTCTACCATCAATTACTATTTGTTTTCTATCACAGGAAGCAAATTTATCAGAAGTCATATCAATCATTTACTCTTTGTTTTTCTATTTTTGGGGGAAGCAAAGTTATCAATTGATCATCATCATTTCATCATTCCCATCAAAAGGGGCATCATCTCAACATGGGCATCTTTATACATCAATCATCGGGAGCTAAATCACTGCATCCCTCTCATCATTTGAATTTCATCATCAACTCAATCTTTTTTCTCTCATCATCAGTGATTTACCTCCCAAGGGGGCATCATCAGTAGAAATATCGAAAGCATATCCGGGGCAAAAATTTTATTTTTCTTTGAAGCAATGCGTTTTACACATCACTTCAAAGAGGGGCAAAATGTATACATATAAAAATGGTCATGATTAAGCTTGTTAATTCCTCTACTGTCATCTACATATAAATAAATTTAATTATTTATTTATATCATTCATCTTCTAAATTCTTCTACCTTGAGTTAAATAAATAATTTTATTTAATTACTAACATTTCTACCCTCCGCTTGATTAAATTAAATAAATTTTTATAATTTATTTATATTTAATTATCATTCTATTCTAAAGTTTAAATATTTTTGAATATTTGAATAATGGAATATTCTCCATCCCATATTGAATTTAAAGTATTAAATATTTTATTTAATATTTTCCTCACTCTAATTTCATTTTAAACATAATTAAATATGAGTTATTTAATTATGTAAGTTTCCATTTCCGTCTCCACTTCCAAATTAAATAAATTTATTTTATTTAATTTCTAACTCATGCTAACTCACCCTTCCAAATTTGCATCTCATCCTTCGAAATGGAAGTTTCCCTTCGAAACTCAATGACGAAAATTGAAGAAAAGGGAAACCTTCCATCCTTCTCTTCCACTTTCAAAAATCCTCCACCGTCCGATCGAACAAGCTTAATCCAGACCGTCGATCGATTCAGCCAATCGAATCTGTTCGAAAACTCTATAAATTCTAGCACAAATCCAAGCTTTTGGTTACACTTCGTATACTCATTTACACTACACATAATCATTCGCATGCACACGCACGCACTCACTTTTGCACACTTCATATACTCATTTACGCACGCATACATTACGCATACACGCAACCAGCATTTATATTCATACTAGTTTCGATATCACAACAATCTTCTCATATTAGCATAGCTTTGCATTTAGCATAGTTTGCATTTTAAATCTTGTTCTTTAGCTGTCATTTTGTTGAGCTTGGTCTGCTAATCTGAGAGCTATTTGGAAACCAACAAAACGCTGAAGTTAGAGGAAGATAAGAGGGTTTCAGGAAGCTGCTGTTATAGTTTGCATATTTCTGTTTCTTTTGTTTCAGCTTCTTTGATTTAATGTCTTATTAATATGTGTTTGATTTTATCTAAATTGATCCAATATTTCATAC
This sequence comes from Sequoia sempervirens, assembly GCA_007258455.2. Classification (NCBI taxonomy): domain Eukaryota; kingdom Viridiplantae; phylum Streptophyta; class Pinopsida; order Cupressales; family Cupressaceae; genus Sequoia; species Sequoia sempervirens. The sequence goes on from VDFB02073173.1 coordinate 86,067, forward strand.
ACACAAGAGCAATAATAATTAAAGTCCTATGCTAAAGTTTTGAAGGATTTGGTCTAGGAACTAACATGCATCTCCTTTTGTCTTGTCATCTTCTCTCACTTATCTCATATAGGCATTGCATCCATATCATCATCTATATCTTTTGCACTAACATTTCTTTGTCTCTTCATATTCTAGTTTTCTCATTAATTTCGAGAGCACACCCATGTTCTTGGAACCTATCTGTCCTCTCGAGGGGGCATACCGTAACCCTCTTTGTCATTCTTCCTCATCTTATTTTGCACTGGGGCATATTTTTGACTTATTTTCTTTGTTACAATATGACTTGCTATATTATGACAAAGAGGGGCAAAATGTAGACACTTACAAATGACCTAGGCCTACAAGCTCTATTTTTACCGCTTTGGTCCTAGCATAATTATGGCATTTAATTATGTCTTTGGTCCACATTCGACTATTAATTAAATAATTCATAATTTTTTAATTAATTCATGTCATTTTATTCTTCATGATTATTAAATAAATAAATTCTATTTATTTATTAAATACGTCGTTAATTGTCTAAGTCTTCCCCTAATTAAATAAATTTCTAAATTTATTTAATTACCTTTCTTCATTTATTTCTTCCTGATTATTAAAATAAATAAATTTTATTTATTTATTTAATATGTCTCTAATCCTCATAATTAAATGAATTTATTAATTTATTTAATTATTAGTCATATCTTCTAAATTAATTAATTATCTTTAATTATTTAATTGCCAAAATTAACATTTCCCTCATTTTAAATAAATGAAATTATTTAAAATGATATCACATTCTTAACTGACAGTTCATTTTAGTAAATAATCTTAAAATCGATTATTTATTATCTCACAAAATCCATATTTTGAGTTGATTTAATTCAAATTGGTAACTTTCTTCCAAAAATCAAGTAATTGATCAAATTATTAATTTTTCAAATATGATCTTCAGTTCAACTCTTATCTTCTTGATTTTTTGAATCTCACGAATTAGGCAGTCTTTATCTTCTTGATTTTTGAAAATATTTATTTTTCTAATTAATTATCCCATCCATTCTCCACCATCGATTTTATTTTCTCAAATGACATCTCGACCACTCATTTAACAATTTTTCCCTAACCATTGTCAGATTTAATCTCGTTCGTCCATTCAAAATTGCATTTTCTATAAAATGCTATTTTGCTCTCATTTTTAGATTGGACACAATAATTTTATTATTCTAATGCATTAAGACTTAGAGTCATTTAGCATTTTACAGTCAATATTGTCATAGGCATAGGCATAGTTTCATATTGAAATCCTTCAAAACTTGCATAGGACAATGTCATAGTCGAAATGCTCACACACTCAATCTGAGGGTGTCAATCACATGTTGCAAGCTAGGAGGTGCTATGGAGGTAATCATGGAAGATTCAAGGAATAGGTATAATCGTTCTTTTATTCAAATTCCTTTGTACTTCATAGTTCTTTGGGTTTCTTAGTCTTTGTTGATTTGCTAACCATCTAACATAACCTAAAATTTACCCTTAGATATAGAGGACACTTTGCAGCTAAGAGGACAACAATGGAAATTTTGAACACAAGATATTACTGGCCAACACTCCACAAGGATGCAGGAAGGTATACAAGAAAATATGTTAGATTCCAAAGAATGGGCAGACCAACAAAATCTGATGAGATGCCACTTTACCCTCAGGTGGTAATCACTCCCTTTGACAAGTGGGGACTGGATTTTGTAGGACCCATTGACCTTCCATCAAATGGTAAGTCCTATATCCTGGTATGCATTGATTATGTAACACAATGGGTAGAAGTTAAGGCCATGAAGCATGCAAGAGATAACAAGGTTACAAAATTTATTTATGAGGATATTATCACAAAGTATGGAGTTTCAAGAGAGATAGTGACTGATCAAGGGGCTCAATTCACATCAACCCTTATTGCAGCACTAGTCAATGAATACAACATAAGACACAAGAAAGTAGATACTCCTTATCACCCCCATGCCAATGGCCAAGTTGAGGTGACCAACAAAGAGATTGAAGCCATTTTGACCAAAATAGTAGCTATCCATAGAAAGGATTGGGCAAACAGACTACCAGAAGTTTTTTGGGCCTATAGGACAACCTAGAAAACAACTACAGACTTCACTCCATTTGATTTGTTGTATGGAAATACAACCACGATGCTCATTGAATTTGAACATAAGACTCTTAGGACTGTAGTAGATTTGGGGATGGATATCTTTGAGGCATAGAAAGAGAGAATCATGTAGCTAGATGCTTTGGATGAGATGAGAAAAACAGCCTTGCATCACATAGAGGAAGTGTAGAATTAGAGAATCAAGTGGCATGATAAATTTATCAAGGACAAGAAATTCCAACCAGGAGATTGGGCCCTGCTCTATGACTCAAGGTATCAGGACAATGCTAGAACTATACAACTCGCTACTATTGGCCCAGTTAGATTTAAGCTGCTTGTCAATGGTCACCACCTTGAATTGCATCACAAGCCAACTTCCAAAGAGTTCCTACAACAATTCACTCAGCATGTAGCACCCAAGTTTCTAGCAGCCGAAGGAAGTGGACCTAGTGTCCCTCCTTCTAGCTAACTAAGGTATGAATTTGTCATAGTAAAGACTTCCACTTCTGTGGGGTCCACATCTTCGCCCATCCACCCATCCATCTCCACCTTTCTCTCTCTTCCATCTCTTCACCTCATCCCACCTCATCTTCATTAATTGCTCAACTTATTTTCTAAAAGAGTGAATGGTACTTTCTCTACAATGTTTGCAAAGAATGCTCCACATACTCAAGTATGTGCGCATTAATTGCTATATGTTAATGATCTTTAAGTGCATTCATTTAATTGTTGTACGTTAGTATGGACATTCACCATGGCATGCCAAAATTCCCTACCCTGTCAAATCACCATCTTGCATGTGAGGAAACATGCCCAAATTTAGGTTGGGGGGGAATAAGATGTGAATAATTTTCCCATGTGTTAGTCCATGCTACTCTATGTCAGCAAAATTTAAATTGAGTCAATTTGAAATCTAAGTGAGAAGATGACTCGCAAGTGTGAGGTGACACCAACTGCTTCTCCCATTTCTCTCCATCATAGCTTTCCTTTATTACTCTTCCTTGCCATTATTGACCTTGTCATATCTCAAGTTGCAAACAAAAGGTAAATTAGAAAGAAAAAATTTAGTCGACACTAGCATTCGAAATTTAGCAAGTGTTGCAAGAAGGTGAATTTGGTTTTTAGATGAGAATTGCAAGAAGGAAACTACAAATTGATTGGTTGATTGCAGACAATGGGAGGTGAGTTAATTCGAAATGAACCAATGGTGCATGATGTATTACTGTAGGATGCACCCTTCTTGGTCAAATTTAGAAAATGTGGGTGGATAGACTACTTCCTAAATCTAGATGATTTCGATGAAGACATTGCACTAGAGTTCTCCCAGACATTGTCTAAAGGGAAAGCCACGATAAAAGGGATGTAGGTCATAGCGAATGAAGAAAGAATTGCAAAAGTTACAGGGTTACCTATCGATGGTGAAAATTACCCTGCTTCCACATATGCCAAATCAGCTAGGTCTGAATTTACAAGGCTAAATGACCCTCCATTGAACATAGATAAACAGGTTACAAAGAGAATGTCTCTACCATAGCCATGGAAGCAGATAGCTATTTATGTCATAAAATATATCACCTATGAAGGTCGATGGTAGAATTTTCATTCTGTGCACTTCAAGATTTTGAATCACATGAGGCATGGAAGGAGGATGAATGTGCCAAACATGCTATACAACCTTCTTTCAATCATGGTGGCTAAGACTTAGAAAGGTAGGGACAATTATGTTTCCCATCATTGTCTGATTAAACTGTTAGTTGAGAAGTCTATACATGATGTCTCTGGAATGACCTGCAAAGAATTCATAAATATTTAACAAATTAGACCTAAGCATTTGCAACCTAGGGTTTTGCCTCAACCTCGTAGGTCTATTAGGAGATTGAGCATGGTTGAATCCACCCTTGGTACTTCAACCTCTAGCATAGGCCCTAGTGTAAACCCTCCTACAATATAAGAAACCATAGAAATTAGTTCTTTTGGAACAAAGCACTTAGAAAAAGAAAGCTCTTCCTCAAATTTTGATGATGATGTTCCACTTGGCATCCTACTGTAAACTAGGGCACAAAGGAGAGGCAGAAATAAGAAAAGGAAAATCCAAAAAGAAACTGATAGAAAAAGAGGTGCCAAGCTCTAAGAAGAGAAAGGTTGACACTATTCATCCTGCAGCCAAAGAAAAACATGAGAGCCCTCCCAGAAAATCAAGACCAACCAAACCAGCCTTTGTTACACCTTTGCAGGAAAGCCCTAAGTCTAGAGAAATACCACAAGGGGAAACAGAAGCTCCAATGGGGCAGGAGAATGATGAGGAAGAAGGTATATTTAAGAGGGCAGCAAACATAACAATGGCCGATCTTGCTAACATTGCAGGAGAAATAGAAAATCAAGAGTATGAGGAAAATCAGGAGATCTTGTAGCATGAGCAAGAGATCTTCCAGCATGAGCAAGAGATCCTACAACAAAAGCAAGAACAAGAGCAAGAGTCCCTACAAAAACAACAATAATTGGGAGAACAATCAGTACCCCTGCAGCCGAAATTGATGGGACGACCTGAATCCTTGCAGCTAGTAGCATGTGAAGAGCAAGCATCAGTGCCAGGAAAAATGCTGGTAGGAATACATAACCCCCCTAATTTTTCAATACACAAGGTAGCTATGCATTTATGGAAAGAGATGAAAAGAAGGGAAGAAGAATGGAAGGAGGAAAAGCACAAATTGAAGAAGGAAATTCAAAAGAGAGATGAAGAGATTGAGGACAAGGATGCAAAAATTGCCACCTTAAAGAAGAAGGTGGATTATATGGCAGTTCTGGTACCACAAATTTTAGATTACAAGACCCCTCCAAGGGTCTATACTTTGCATTTGAAGGAGAAATATCTTTCTTTTATGCTGGGAAGAATTGTCTTAGGTTTGAACCCTTCCATTGAGACCCCTATGGAAGTTTTCAATGCTTATCGAATTGCTTCCCCTGAAATGAAGAATTTTTTGTATGAGTTTTATTTACATAATTATGTTGTGACTCAAGACCATGATTGGAATCCGTTGTTGTATGTTGGGGATGTCCAATTAAGTCATTTATGTCTTGGGTGCAAAATGAGATTAGTTGGGGACAATAATATGGGGCTTATAAGCAAATGGAATACAACATCCCTCTAGCCATCAAGGCTGAATCAAGGAATCCAAGGGACATATTCAAGGAATGGCACAAAATTCTTTTTAGACCTAGCTATGGTAATAGGATTATGCCTTGGATAGAAGCAATTTATAGTGAATATGAGGTAAAGAAAAAAGTAAAAGAGGAAATTGTGAAGAGATACCTCTAACAAAGATGGAATAGCCTAACTGATGAGCTAAAGCAATCTGAGCCCCACTCTATACAGAACTATGTTGCATCCCTTAAAAGAATTGACAGATATATTCACATTGGAAGGACAAAAGGGTGATTCTAGCTTCCCCTAATTTTTCAGCCACCCATCCTAATGTGGCCTGTACTGAACTTCAGGTTCTACCACTATGATATTGCTAAGAGATAGAGATGGAGTAGATTGGATAGATCGGGAGGATTCTATTGGGACCCTGATTCACGCACAACAAACACTGATGTAGGATAGTTGTCAGTTGCAAATTTTAGAGCATTGACCAAGCAGAAGAATAACTCTTCCTCTGCTAGAGGGCCAACAAGATATTAGGTTGGGGGCAGTGATGAGTCTAGTTTATGGTCCAATTTTGGGTAGAATTTATGATTTAGTTGTTGAAGTTATCATGGAATTTGATGTTAAGTATTGATACTTTTATGATATTTCCTAAAGACTATAGACAATGGGCCTAATCCTATTTCTATAAATCTTTAATGATATCGGCATGTTATTTGGACTATCTATATTAATCCTGCATGTGGTTAATGAATGTTCTTTAAGGTGGTTATAGATATGCAATTATTGTGCATATTAACATTGTCGTGCAAAAATAATTTGAGGATGTTGAATTGAGAAAGACACCACCAACTAGGCATGCACCATAACGTCAAACAAGGGAATCATTCAAAGGTCAAAGGAGGTCGACGTTAGGAGATTCCCCATGCAAATCAAATGTAACCACCTTATAGTGTACTTTAATGCTATTGAGCAGTGTGGGCATTACTGTTGTGCTAAATCTGCATCAAGACCTGCATGTTTGACCAGATTCCATGCATGCATAACCGTCACTGCTCCACTTTCCTTGCTTTCCCTAATGTGGTATCCTCCTAGTTCATGGAGTTGACCACCTTGTTTAGTTGGTGGTATAAATAAGGATCAGATGCTCCTTCTCGTAAGGTTGCACAATCTGATATTGTACTTGAATTCTTAGTTTTTAATGATACAATTATGCTACTCTTTTGTACTCATGTTTCTTGATGAATAAAATAAAGTTATGAGTTCGAGCATCTGAGTTTTCATTAGTTTTGAGGATACTTATCCAAGGGGGCCTACTTGGTGATTAATTCATCCTTTAGTTTAGTATTATTCTCTGTTCAATAATTAGATTGGATATATGGCACTAACTATTCTTGTAGCCACTAGAATTCCATTATGTGACTGTTCTTGCAGCCAAAGTAGATAGAGTAGTTTCCTATTTGTTGCTAATATTTTCATTTCTGTCATGCATTTCAACTTGGTGTAGTTGTTGGTTGATGTTCAACATTTATGTTATTCCTTTCTAAGCACTTTACTTGAACAACATTATGTCTTTCTTAAGTTGTAGAATGGAAATGGCTACTTTGGGTTCCTAGTGCACATACTGTGCTAACCCATTTCAAGTTCATGTCCCTAGGTCGACAATTTAAATGCACCTTCATGGTGATTGAAATAGCTATTCAGGTTAGATGTTCAGTCTTTGAATTACGACTGTAAAGGACTAGTTGTTAAATCATGGTAGGAGGCCAACAATGGTGACAAGTATTTCATATTATTGATAGATGATTATTCTAGAATGACTTGGGTGATGCAGAGGAAGGACTTGGTTTAGAACAACAAACCAAAATGACAAGATGTTCTTGCATGTTCTCCATTGTTGCTCCTATGTGCAACTTCCTAGACTCTAACAATGGACTCCCTTAGAGGCTTTGATCTAACATACTTTAAGACAATGAAAAAATTTTGGTAGACTTGTATAAGAACCTAAAATACCATGAACAACTCCTATATGCTGATTCAACAATGCAACAATTTATGATTGGCAGCTCTTGTATTCCAAGACTTCTCACATTGTACTTTTGGGACAGTCATAACATATTCTATCATAACCCTTCCAAAATGTTTAAGACACATGGTTTATGTTTTCATTGACATATCCCTACATTCCCATGCCATTACCAATGACTAGCAACAAGTTTCTAAACTTTGAACCACATATGCTTCCTAGATTTTGTTGTCTCACTGTTTGATTCTTGCACATAGCAAGCCTTTGCATCCAACCTAATGAGAAATGGTTTAAAAAACCTGCAACACATAGAATACACAAGCTTAAAAGAAACCAAACAACATTTAACAACCTTCCCTTTATGAATCAAAGCAATGCATTGATCAAACAACACCACGGAGAAGGTTTTGCATTGTTTTTATGAAAACTTGAAGCAAACTAGTTAAGATGTCTTCCTCACACTCTCAACCTAGAACCCAAAAACTTGCATGGACGTTCACCATGTAAAAAAAAAAATTCACATTTTTTTATCATTTTCCTATGGTGGAAACAAAAGATATTGCATTTTATTGCTCATTGACTACCCCAGGTAGGGTTTTCGCAATTTTTTCAAAAAATGCAATAACCCCCTCAAAACACAACAAAAATTGATGAAAAAAAAAAAGTAGATTCACATATCCACACTATTAAATTGATTTCAGACCCTCATCTATTCCATATAGGCCATAATAAATAGCATAAAATGGCTGTAACGTTCAGAAAACACAAGAAAAAGCTTGCTTCATTCAACAAAACTTCAAAAAAAAACCTTCACCGCCTCCTCTTCGACTTTTGGAAGGTGTATTTAAGAATTTACAACCATTTTCTGCCATTTGAAACTTTTCCTTTTTGGGTTTTTAACAATTCTTTAATTTTTTCCCACTTGCAAAGTTGCATGACAACTATTTTTAGCAACTTTTTACAACTTTCAACAACATTGACAACTTATTGACCAATGACCCCTAACACTTCAAAAATGAAATAATATGATAGAAAATGTTCATAAATGACCTTATTGGACATTAAAACCCATTATCAACCTAATAACCAAAAATGATGCAAAGACTTGCATAACAGGTCCTAGTGACCCTGCACCATACACCCAAGGGAAGAAAACTCAAGTCCCACTTGAGTGCAAGTTTTTTTTTTCTTCTTGGCCTTCCAATTCTTCTGGACTATTTCCTTGATGTCTTCTTGGATTTTTCTGTGTGTCTTCAACTTTTTTTCTCTAGGTTTTCTTCTCAACTCCTCTTCTTTTTTCCTTGCAAGGTATTCTTTTTTAACATCCTCCTCTGAACCTGATCTCTTTCAAGAGCCTACTTCTCAATTATTTTAATCTCCTCATCGAGCAAACCTGTACATACATATTGGACAATGAAATATTAGAAATTAAATATTGAGACCTTGAGGTCTCCTCCTTGTCTCCATGCACCATACACTCCATTTCAACACCCAAGAGATCCTCCATGTGTAGTGATATTGTTGACTTAGGACTAAAATTTTCCTCTAAGGGTCTCCTTTGATAAATAGCATCTTCTAACACTTCTGTCTCAATTTTTAATTGCTCTTGAATTTCATAAATAAAGTAGTGTTCCTCTTTTCCCAAACCTTCCATCTCTTTCCAAAGGATGTGATCAATCTATGTATATGGACTAAATACTTCTTGCTGCACTTCAGGGTTGCATTCATCATTGAACTTTTCAGTTTTTCCCATTGTTGCAAGCAACTTATCTTTCATATCCATTTCTTCCAATAATAAGGCATCAAATTCATCATGCATTTCATCAAAAATATATTCTTTATTCATCAACCTTTCACTATCAAAAATAGAATTCAATATGTATTCACCGAGTATCTCACCTTCCTCAGGATCACATAGTATTCCATCTTCTGTATTTAGGATTTTTTCCTCATTTACTATTATGCCTTCATTTACACACTCAGAGTTTTCATTAATTTCAAAACAATGAGACTTACTTTCCTCCACATCTCTTTCCTTGCATGGCTTGTCAAATACTTCCAGCCACCTCCTCAATCTGTTAGCTTCCTGTAGCTTCCTTCTCTTTTCCATCATTTTCTCAAGAGGCCACTTCACCTTTTTCTTAACCTCTATCAAGAATCCATGTGATCTTATTCCCTACAGTAGCTCCCGTATGATGTCCAACTTGTCCAAAATCTCTATTATCTCTTTTATCTCTACTTCAACATCCTGTTGTGGCTTGGGTTGGTTCATTTTCCTTATCTCTTCCATAAGCTTCATCATTGTAAGCAATTTCTCTAGTTCCATCTTTCCACCTCACCTGATTCTTTTCCACCTCAGTCTTTTGGCAACTCCACCTCACTTGAGTCTTTTTCACCTCAATCTTTTTGTAACTTCTCTTTTTAGCATCACTTGCACTCTTCTCCTTCCTTCAAGCCTATCTAGGCTTCTCCTGCCTGGACCACCCACACAACTTGCCACATAATGCACACCTTGCAAACTGATCAAAACAACAAAACTATTACAACCTCTTGTAGCATTTACTTATTTCTTCCTAGCATCCAGGTCTTCTATACTCTGATACCAATTTGATGTAGAGGAAGGACTTTTTTTAGAACAACAACCCAAAATGACAAGATGTTCTTGCATGTTCTCCATTGTTGCTCCTATTTGCAACTTCCTAGACTCTAACAATGGAATCCCTTAGAGGATTTGATCTAACATACTTTAAGACAATTTAAAAATTTTGGTAGACTTTTCTAAGAACCTAAAAGACCATGAACAAATCCTATATGTTGATTCAACAATGCAACAATTTATGATTGGCAGCTCTTGTATTTCAAGACTTTATACATTGTACTTTTGGGATAGTCATAACATATTCTATCACAACCCTTCAAAAATGTTCAAGACACATGATTTAGGTCTGAATTGACCTCTCCCTACATCCCCATGCCATTACCAATGACTAGCAACAAGTTTCTAAACTTTGAACCACATATGCTTCCTAGATTTTGTTGTCTCACTATTTGATTCTTGCACATAACAAACCTTTACATCCAACCTAATGAGAAATGGTTTAACAACCCTACAACACATGGCCTACACAATATTACAAGACACAAAACAAAATTTAACAACCTTCCCCTTATGAATCAAAGCAATGCATTGATCAAACAACACCATGAAGAGGGTTTTGCATTGTTTTTATGCAAACTTAAAGTGAACTGGTTAAGATATTTTCCTCACATGTGCAACCTAGAACCCAAAAACCTGCATGGAAATTCACCATGTTAAAAAATAATTTTGCACAAGTTTTACCAATTTCCTACAGTGGAAATAAAAGATATGGCATTTTATTGCTCATTGACTGCCCTAGGTAGGGTTTCAACAGTTTTTAGGAAAAATGTAATAACTCCCTCAAAACACAACAAAAATCAATGAAACAAAAACAAAAATAAAGTAGATTCATATATCCACACTATTAAATTGATTTCAAACCCTCATCTAGTCTGTGCAGGTCATACTAAATAGTAGAAAATGACTGCAACATTCAGAAAAATATAGGAAAAAGCTTGCTTCATTCAACAAAACTACAAAAAATCAACTTCACCACCTCCTCTTCGAATTTTGGAAGGTGTATTTAAGAATCTACAACCATTTTCCACCATTTGAAACTTTTCCTTTTTGAGTTTGTAATAGTTCTTTAATTTTTTTCCACTTGCAAAGTTGCATGACAACTATTTTTAACAACTTCTTACAACTTTCAACAGCATTGACAACTTTTTTGACCAATAACCCATAACACTTCAAAAAAAAATTAATATGATATAAAATGGTCATAAATTACCTTATTGGACATTAAAACCCATTATCAACCCAAAAACCAAAAATGACACAAAGACTTGCATAACAGGTCGTGGTGACCTTGCACTGTTGGGTGACATTTCTCAAAGAAAAATCAAAAGCTCTAGCTAAGTTTAAAGCATTTAAATCTATGGTTGAGAATGAAATGGATTTAAAAATGAAACACTTGAGGTATAACATAGGTGGTGAGTTCACCTACAATTATTTTAACCATTTTTGTGAAGATTATGAAATAAAGAGATAGTTGTCAACTCCTAAGACTCCTCAATAGAATGGAGTTATGGAGAGGAAGAATAAGATACTTCAAGAAGCAACACGGACTATGATGAAGGAAGTAAATCTACTGGATGTCTACTGGAGAGAAGCAATTCATACTACAGTCTACATTCTTAACAAAGGACAAGCAAGAGTGAATAGTTCAAAGGCTTCTTCTGAGTAATGTCAAGGGAAACCTCCTATAGTGAAATATTTCAGAGTATAATTTGGAAGAAAATGATAAATTAGAAGAGATGAGGAAAACTTATGAATGTTTGATGAAAGACCTGATGAAGGAATCTCCATTGGATACTCTACCAAAAGCAAGGCATACAAATGTTATAACAAAATGTTGAAGAAGATTATTGAGAGTGCAAGTGTCAAAGTGGATGAAGAACCACATCTAGGTTCTATGTTAATAGAAGGATACGAATCTGATGAAACCCCTTGTATTGAAGAGGATAAACAAGAAGAAAAAGAAAAAGAGATGATAGTTGAAGAGGAAGAGCTCCAGAAAATATCCCTAAGACTCCTAAGTATGTGTGCAGAAAAATCAATCTGAAGATCAAATAATTGGAGCTAAAAGCAAAGGTGCGTTGACAAGGAGAAAAGTTGCTATGGCAAAGAAATAGGTAAAAAAAAAAATTACTTTCAGAAGTAGAACCTAAAATAGTAATTGAAGCATGCAAGGATGAGAACTAGATCAAAGCTATGGAAGAAGAGTTAAGACAAATTGAGAAAAAATAGACTTGGGAATCGGTCAACCTAAGACTAGCTAACAAGAATGTGATAGGAACTAAATGGTTTTTCAAGAAGAAACTAAATGAGGATGGACAACTTGTCTAAAATAAGGCTAGACATGTGTGTAAGGGATACTCACAATTGGAAGATATAGATTTTGAAGAAATTTTTGCCTTGGTGGCAAGAATGGAAGACATTAGAATGTTTTTGGATTTTTCAGTAAATAGACTTCAAAGTGTATCAAATGGATGTCAAGTCTACCATCTTGAATGGTGAGTTGGAAGAAGAGGTTTACAATGAACAACTAGAAGTTTTTTAATCAAGCCAAAAAATGTTGATATGGTTTGCAGGTTGAAGAAAGCATTATATGGACTCAAACCAGCTCCTAGAGCTTGGTATGCAAGATTGGATAGATACTTGTTGTAGCAAGGATTCAAAAAGGGTATTGCAAATAACAACCTTTACTTCAAGGTTGAAGGAGATCAAATGCTGATTGTGGTTGTGTATGTTTATGACATAATATTTGGAGGAAATGAAGGTATGTGTAAGAGATTTTCAGATCAAATGTAAAAATAGTTTGAGATGTCAATGTTTGGGGAGATGAATTTCTTCCTTGGGTTACAAATTTGTCAATCAAGAAAATGAATTTTAATTTCACAATTAAAGTATGTCAAGGAAATGTTGAAGAAGTTTGGAATGGAGGATTCTAAACTAGTGTATACTCCCATGGTTACTAGTTGTAAATTGAGAAAAAATGATGAATCTCAAGACAAATCAGAGCAAGTATAAATCAATGATTGGTGGACTGCTATATCTTACTACTAATAGACCGAATATCATGCATGTAGTTTTTCTATGGAAAGATTTCAAGATCCTAGAGAATCACATATGGTAGCAGTTAAAAGGATATTGAGATACTTTAAGGGAACTCCAGAGTTTGGTCTATGGTATCCCAAGGGTACCGATTTCTCTTTGAGTGTATATATAGATGCAGATTGGGTAGTTTGTGTAGATGAAAAAAGAAGTACAAGTTGAGGTGATTTCTTTCTTAGTATTAGGTTGGTTTCTTGGTTGAATAAGAGGCAAGATTTAGTGTCATTATCTACTATAGAGGAAGAATATATTGCAGTAGCATCATCCTGCACAAAGGTGTTATGGAAGAAGTAGACGAGTGAACCCACAATATTGGGTTACAATTTTTTGCATGAATAAAAATTAGAAATTCCCATCAAAAAACTTTAAAAAATCTTTGAACAAAGGAAACCCTTCGAGCAAAGGGCTTCATTCGAAAATACATGGCATTCACCCCCTTCAAATGAACCCCCTTCTAATGAACCCCCCTCTTAGTAAAAACCAACTTTGTCCATAGAGGGGGGTTCATTAAAACCCTCTTCATTAGAAGGGGGGTTCGAATGAACACCACCTTTTTGCCCTTGCCCCCCTCCATCTGCAATTTTATGTAGATTTTGGGTTTCAAGGCTCAGGTTGAGGATCAAAATGGAATCAACTTGAAAAACCAAGTTGGAGGATTATAGTCCTTGAAACGAGTTCTCCATCAAGTATAGTTTTAATATATTTTGGTTTTATTGTACATTTATTTAGTTTAATTAAACATAGGATTTTCATCGAAACTCAAGCTCTCTGTTTTGTACATGTGAAAAAAAAAAGTAGATTACCAAAAAATAATCTTAAAATTATCTATTCTTTTGGTATTGATGTCCTTGATCCAACAAAAAAAATTGAATTTTGATACATGCAAAAAATTTATGCTCTTTATAGTACACCTATGTCTAAATTGTAATTGGTTTGACTTCAAAATTTAATTTTAAAAAAAGAATTCAATAAAACACTATGAAACCAAATGCATCCTTTAGATATCATAGTTACAAATCTAAATTCAAAAAAAATATAATTTTATCCTTCATAGAAAAAAATTTATGTGCTTTATAGTACACATCACTCTTTAAAAATGGTGTTTACTATTAAAAACTAGTTATCAAAGGAGATGGAAAAATAAATGCAATTTGATTCCAAAAATTGAAAAAAAAACATAGTTAGAATCTAAAGACAAAATGTCAAAAATCACTAGTTTGCATTATCTTCAAATTTCTGATGGTTCAGTAGCTATAGGTGGCTGAAAGTGAAGATTTATTTCAAAAATGTTCATTTCAATGTCATATTTAGCTAAAAAGTGTAACCCACTATTGTGGGATCACCTAGACATTGAAGGATATCAGAGTGTCATATGATGAACCTATTTCCATCTTGTGTGATAATGCAAGTGCTATCAATATTTCAAACAACCCAGTGATGCATTCAAGGACAAAGCATATCTCTATCTAGTATCATTTTCTAAGAGAGAAAGTTGTAGATAATGAGGTGAAGCTAGAGTTGTAATGTCCCCATTTTGGCCATACGCTCTTCATTTGGATTTAGCCTATTTTCGGAAATCCATAGGCTAATCTGAGGTGGAAAATTAGGGTTTCCTCTTTCAGATACTGCTCAGTTGGCGTTCAGAGGATGTTGTGCAGACTTACTATTTATAGCAGTTTGCTATTTTTAGCAAGTCTATCTTTTGGCAGTATCTATCTAGCAGCAATTCAATCCTTTGCAGTTCAGTGTTCAGTTTGGCTTTCTGATGGTTTTGAAGTTAACTTACTATTTTTGGCATTTACTATTTTTAGTAAGTTCATTTTTGGTAGAAGCATCATCATCAACTTGGTTCAGTTTGGCATTTGTCATTTTTAGCAATTCATCAGTTGCAGCTTGGGCATTGTATTTGGTTATCTCCTTGGACTGAGTTTCAGACTTAGTCAATTTTCATGTCTTGAAGTTGTACCCCACGCCTAGGCTTGATGACTTCAAGTTGTTTTAAAGAAGGGGACATAAAGGGGTCAAGTAAGCATTTAATTATTTAATAAATGCTTTATTGTTGCAATATGAAATGGATGCCTAAAAGGGAAGTTGAATGATATTTTATTATTTCAAAAAGTAAAAGGCAAAAAGGTGGCGTCCCTTTTGGAAGTTGAAGTGATTCAACTTCTTGGAATTTGAAGAGTTCTTGTTGCTTCATTTGCCAACTAAAGCTTATATATTGTTGCTGTTTGAAGAGCTGATTATCCAATATTTTTATGTTAATGATATGTTATCGAAATGACAACTTGTTTAATACTTCGAGGGATGCTTACCTCCTAGTTCGAATCCAATTTCGTGTTTGAAATACAACACCTAGCTAGTCATTTGCTGCTTCTCAAATCAGACTAGCAGATTGAGCTCAATAGTTGAAGATTTTGATGAAATTTCCAGTTTTGAAGTTGTTGATACAGTCATAGCTGAAGGTGGTTTTTGCATACAACTTTTGGTATGAATTTATTTTGGTTATGGGTATTTGATCATTTCATTTCTATGATAATGGCGACCATATTTGGAGGTTTTCATATTTTAATTCCAAGTTTTTGATTTTTCCAAGAGAAATATCCCCTCTACAGGGCCGTACCATCTCATGAGTGCTTTGGGATTCGTGCAAGAATAATATCTTGAGTTTTGATGTAGTTTTGTAGTTTGAGTTTGGGAACCATCCTCTTAGAAGGTCTTTTCAAAATATTCCAGCTTATTCGGAGGTATTTAGAAGGAATTGTGATCATTTTTATGAGTTTGTTGTTTGCTGATAGACATTTCTAGATTGCAGATTTTTATATCAAACTTGTTAGTTTTTGATATAATGTTGGTTTGAGCATCATTTCTATATCATTATTTTATTGTAAGAGTTAGAGGAAGTGTTACTCTAACCATTGATTGATTTGGAAGCATATCTTTCTTATTTGCAGCTGTTTAATTCATTGTAAAGCTGATTAGTAGTACTAACAACTCTTTATTTTATTTGCTGCAATTAGTTTAAATTTCATACTCCCACGATTGAGTGGTTGAGTTTAAATAATCATCTTTCTTAATTTTAAGTTTCCCCCCACTAAATAAGTGGTTGTGTGGACTGTATTCCCCCCACGTTAATAAGTGGAAGTGGGGATTTAAATGGCTGGCTTGCCGCCTTTAATAATGTAATAATTTCACCCACTGAATAAGTGGAGTATCCCCACTACTTGTGGATGCCTGCATCAGCAGATGAATTGTAATTTCAGTTCAGTTTACTCCTAATGATCCTCTGACCATATGCTATCACCTCGCCCACATTGGGATCGTGGTGAACATTCTTGGTTAGAGTTACTTCCATGCTGATTTGCTTTTGGAGCTAACGCTAATCAGTGACTTATTGATGGTTTGTGTATTGTATTTTGAGAAAAATTTAAGGGGAATATTTCAGTGGTATCAGAGCAGAAGTTCCTGCCATCTTGTTGGGAAGAACAAAAAATTAGTGTTGCCACAATGAACATCAACAAATTTGTCAAATAGTTCATGAGGGAATGTGAACATGATGCTTCCATATTCCATGCAAAATATCAGAGTATGTCAGATGAGTTCAAGAATGATGTTTCTTTTGATTGCTACTTGAATTGTGTGTTGATTAGGTATCCTGAAAAAGTGGGTGTGGTCAATTACATCAAGAAAAAAATTAAAAGAGAAGCAGAACTTGTCATGGTTGAAGAATCAAGGAAGGAAGAAGCAAAAGGATCTGTTTGTGGTTTGTAGCCCACAAGTAAGCAAATTGAAGAGAAAAATCAGTCAATTAGTGTTGAAGAAGACACAAGCAAGGTGCACATTTTGGTTCAAAATGAAAGTGGGCTTGATGAAGATACCTTGGCAAATGAGGAGATTAAGTTAGAGTCCCAAAATACATCCCTAGACTTGCATGGGATGGGAAATAATGAAGATTATTATGGTAAGAAGATCATTACAGCAGTCTTGAGTCCTAATAAGGATTCAACCAATGAAGATCTCGAGACAAATGGCTTCTCAAAAGATGTTGGTGGAATAGTTGTGTGGGATAAGTACGTTGAAGAAGAGCAAGATGAAGCAAATACTAATGGTGTCTTTGAACCAGCTTATGACCATTACGAAAGTGATGTTGTTGATGGTGATTCCTATGTGTTTTTATCTCCTCTTGTTGAAGATTTAGTGAAGGATAATTCTCTACTTGTTGCTGACCCAATTCCATATGAAGAATTTATGACAAGTGTCCAAAAAGACTTCTTTGCTATGTATGTGGGCACTAATGATAAAATCAGCAACACATCTACTCAAGATAATTTCATTGAAGAAAAGAATGACAAAATATTCAAAGCAACCAGCTTTGATGATTCTTTAATCTGATATAATGCTAGTGACTTGGGTGGTAGTGGGTTTGATTATCAAACTACATCTGTGGAGAAAGTTATAGATGAAGATTTCAGTTCAAGTGGGTTGAGGAGTGACTCATTCAAAGAGTCAACAGTTCAAGAGGAGCATGATGATCTCTTTCCTATTGATCATTGCAATCAAACCTTTCACATTTGGGATCCAGGCACGATGTCACCAAGCTATGATAAAGGACCGGAGTGGGATGAATTTCCCTTTGATCCTGATGAAGTTCAAAAATTAGTTTGCAATGCAAGTAATGAAGTGATCTTTGGAGGAGAAGTTGCAACAATGGCTAATGAGAACATGATTTCTTATGTTGAAGAGAAGAATGTTTTAAAATCAGCAAATAGTTTGGATGCCTTTCAGAATTATGCACAAGAAGAGTATGAGAACTTGAAAGGTCAAGATAGAGGTACTAATTTGTTTGAACAAGTTGTTAACAAGCCTTCAATTCAGGAGTTATGCAGTGATAAGATTAGAAAGGAGGCTGATTTTGAAAGTCAAGTCAAAGAGGAGAAGAAGAAAGAGGAAGTTGAAGTCTCTTCCCATTTCAAAGCTAATTTGATCAATTCTTTTGAATCATGTGTAGAAGTCAACATGGAAGGAGAAGCCTCTAGTAGTTATAAGGCAGATTTCTCTTCACCAGAAATCAAGCTAAGGAAAAAAGCTAAGGAATTGGAAGGCACTATGGATGGAATGATGAAGAGTGTTCATTACATGCAAGACAAGTTGGGGAGTACAACTCAAACCATTTTTGAAATCTTTATCCATCAAAATGGTTCTACATCATCTCAGGCAACATATGAAGATTGCAGCTCAAGTTCACACATTGCTGATAATGGTATTCAAGTTCTGTCAAAACTTGATAGAATTCATAGGCAAGTAGAACATTTGATTCAGGATGTGCCTAGGGGAGAAGTTGTATGTTGCATTTCTATTGATGACATGAAGTCCATTAAATTTTCCTTGGAGGAGATTAAATCTAGTCTTTTGCACATCATTCATGACAAAGACATAGTGGCCAATATTGCTGACTAGGCATTGGAGTGGAATGAGCTTACCAAAGTGAGGTTGCAAGAAGTGCATGAGACTCTAATTGAAGCAGAAAATCAGATTTCTGCTATTCAATATTCATGGGAGCAAGAAAACAAAAGAAGAGCAAAGGAGCTTCAAGAAATTCTTGATGAGCTTGATCTCATATAGGAAACATATAATTTGGAATGCTGTCCTGAGAGACCAAAGCATTCAAATTCTCAAGTTTTCCAAACTTTTGACAATCTCTTGTATGAAGAAGGTGCTAGTAAGGTTTATGTAAATCCTCTTTTTGAAAATGATGAAGAAATTGTTTCAGAGATTACTAAAGAAGGGGATTTGAGTTTGTCTTCCAACATTGGAGAGTTAATACGTGAGTTGCACGAAGTTAAATCTACTGCTGCTCCTAGTGCAACCATTCAACAAGACTTGGTAACTCTTGGATCACAAAGAAATGAAGACATTATTATTGTTCATCAACAAAGAGATGATCGACATGTTGATGAAGGTTTAATTCATTATTTGTTGAGGATGTTTGTGAGGCTCTTGTCAGATTTTAGTGCATCTCCATCTTCTCTTAGAATGCTTGATTTCAGAATTGTATTTGATGAAGGATTCATGGAATCTTTCCAAAAAATCATATCACAAGATTCTAGATTCGATCTCTTCAATGAACAAAGGTTGGTTGAATACTTCTTGGAGTTTCAAGAAGTAGCAATTCATATAGAACAAGAAAATCAGAGGATTCATGTGAGAGCAGTTCTCCGTTTGAGAATTGGTTCTTCATGGTTGTTAGTTTGGGATCCTAGCAGTACTTGGCATACTATAAATTGTATGGGGGATAAACTAGCATATAATATTCAAAATGTGGTTGTGACCATTTACTTATGTGTTGGGAAATGTCTTCAATTGAAAATCAGTATTTGGGATCTCAAGTTTTTTCTTGTGAAGAATGAAATGCATAAAAAGAAGGTTGGATGGAGAGATAAGTGTCAAAAATTATGTTTTATGTTTGCTGCTTTCTTCTTTCTATGTCATTTCCTCTTTATTTTTTATCATACATTGGTGTTCTGGGAAGGAAATATGATCAAAAGTTGGTTTTTGGTGACATGGGGTCTCTTGCTAATAGTGCCACCAGCTTGGTTCATTAGCAGTTATGCTCATTTTGATGGAAAGTTCTTTTGTAGCAGCTGTTGCTTGTCTTCTTGGATGCTGATTTTCCAAAAATCAGATCTCAAGATGATTATTTCAGACCTCTTAGGAAGCTGGTTACTTCATTTATAGGCCTCTCCACCTCCTATTTGGACTGAATTTCTACCACAAATGAGCAAGGGAATGATTCAGTATGGTCAAAGTTCAGGTATGGGTTGTTCATTGATGGTTGACAGTAAATTTTGTGGTACCAACTCATATATTACTTTTTGGGATAGTGAGTTATTAGCTGATTTGATTTGTCAAATTGAGACTCTTGATGTGAGACATGTGAATATTTCTTAGAGTTCTTTCAGTGAAATCAGTTTGCTTCAAAGGAAGCATTGTGCATCGTCTTGGATAGGGATGGAGTGTGGAGCCTTGCTCTTGGTTTGGCATTGGTTTAGAAGCATGTTTGAAAATATTTTTGTTGCTGATCAGAATTATGACAGCAAGATTTGGAAGTCCTACAGACTGATATGGGACCCAGGCACTAACATTTTTGGTGCATTGTCTTTTGTGGATTGCGACATGTTGATCCACTTTGAGTATTCAGTTGTTTTAATTAGAGTAGCGCAACAGATTAGAGGAACAGTGTACCTGAGAAAGTTTTGGAATCCTGGTATCATTTGGGTTTTCTATTCCACAGTTGAAGATGATGAAGCCAATGATGGTCTTCTAGAATTTATTCCCATGATGTTTCAGTTTAATTTTAATCTAGTGATTTCTTTTTTTGGCATCCAACAGTGCAATGCTTACATCAGCAGGTGTTATCTTTCACCTAGGTTGATTTGGGACCCATGGATCACATTCAGTTTCAGTTTGGTTCAGTATGGTGATTTCAGGTTGGCATTGGAATTGCTTGAGGACAAGCAATTTTGGGAAGGGCAGACTGTAATGTCCCCATTTTGGCCATACACTCTTCATTTGGATTTAGCCTATTTTTGGAAATCCGTAGGCTAATCTGAGGTGGAAATTAGGGTTTCCTCTTTCAGATACTGCTCAGTTGGTGTTCAGAGGATGTTGTGAAGACTTACTATTTATAGCAGTTTGCTATTTTTAGCAAGTCTATCTTTTGGCAGTATCTATCTAGCAGCAATTCAATCCTTTGCAGTTCAGTGTTCAGTTTGGCTTTCTGATGGTTTTGAAGTTAACTTACTATTTTTGGCATTTACTATTTTTAGTAAGTTCATTTTTGGCAGAAGCATCATCATCAACTTGGTTCAGTTTGGCATTTGTTAGTTTGCTATTTTTAGCAATTCATCAGTTGCAGCTTGGGCATTGTATTTGGTTATCTCCTTGGACTGAGTTTTAGACTTAGTCAATTTTCATGTCTTGAAGTTGTACCCCACGCCTAGGCTTGATGACTTCAAGTTGTTTTAAAGAAGGGGACATAAAGGGGTCAAGTGAGCATTTAATTATTTAATAAATGCTTTATTGTTGCAATATGAAATGGATGCCTAAAAGGGAAGTTGAATGATATTTTATTATTTCAAAAAGTAAAGGCAAAAAGGTGGCGTCCCTTTTGGAAGTTGAAGTGATTCAACTTCTTGGAATTTGAAGAGTTCTTGTTGCTTCATTTGCCAACTAAAACTTATATATTGCTGCTGTTTGAAGAGCTGATTATCCAATATTTTTATGTTAATGATATGTTGTTGAAATGACAACTTGTTTAATACTTCGAGGGATGCTTACCTCCTAGTTCCAATCCAATTTTGTGTTTGAAAGACAACACCTAGCTGGTCATTTGCTGCTTCTCAATCAGACTAGCAGATTGAGCTCAATAGTTGAAGATTTTGATGAAATTTCCAGTTTTGAAGTTGTTGATACAGTCATAGCTGAAGGTGGTTTTTGCATACAGCTTTTGGTATGAATTTATTTTGGTTATGGGTATTTGATCATTGCATTTCTATGATAATGGCAACCATATTTGGAGGTTTTCAGATTTTAATTCCAAGTTTCTAATTTTTCCAAGAGAAATCACCCATCTACAGGGCTGTACCATCTCATGAGTGCTTTGGGATTCATGCAAGAATAATATCTTGAGTTTTGATGCAGTTTTGTAGTTTGAGTTTGGGCACCATCCTCCTAGAAGGTCTTTGCAAAACATTCCAGCTTATTCGGAGGTATTTAGAAGGAATTGTGATCATTTTTATGAGTTTGTTGTTTGCTTATAGACATTTCTAGATTGCAGATTTTTATATTAGACTTGTTAGTTTTTGATATAATGCTGGTTTGAGCTTCATTTCTATATCATTATTGTATTGTAAGAGTTAGAGGAAGTGTTACTCTAACCATTGATTGATTTGGAAGCATATCTTTCTTATTTGCAGCTATTTAATTCATTGTAAAGCTGATTAGTAGTACTAACAGCTCTTTATTTTATTTGCTGCAATTAGTTTAAATTTCATACTCCCACGATTGAATGGTTGAGTTTAAATAATCATCTTTCTTAATTGTAAGTTTTCCCCCACTAAATAAGTGGTTGTGTGGACTGTATTCCCCCCACGTTAATAAGTGGAAGTGAGGATTTAAATGGCTGGCTTGTCGCCTTTAATAATGTAATAATTTCACCCACTGAATAAGTGGAGTGTCCCCACTACTTGTGGATGCCTGCATCAGCAGATGAATTGTAATTTCAGTTCAGTTTATTCCTAATGATCCTCTGACCATATGCTATCACCTCGCCCACATTGGGATCTTGGTGAACATTCTTGGTTAGAGTTACCTCCATGTTGATTTGCTTTTGGAGCTAACGCTAATCAGTGACTTATTGCTGGTTTGTGTATTGTATTTTGAGAAAAAATTAAGGAGAATATTTCAAGAGTATGTGCCTACAAAGGATCAAGTTGTAGATATGTTTTCACAAAATCTCATCCAAAAGATACTGTATCTTTTGGAGAATTTAGGGGTGATTTCCACTCCTTTCAATTAGATGTGCATAAGATTTTTCATATGTCCAAGGAACATTTCAATATATATTCTTGGTCCTAGACTGATGAAGGCTACCTCTCAAGGGGAGTAGGTAGTAGTATTTTTGTAAATGAATTCAGGTGGAGCATATCTTGTACCCCTAAGGGGGAGAGATTAGTAGAAATAAAGTTGTGGAGAGAGAGCATAAGCAAGTGTGAGATAAAACAGTTTGTTTGTGTTGTCTAAAGTGATGCTTTTAGGTGATGTCAAAGGGAAAGACTATTGCCCTTTGTCATTGATGTCAAAGGGGGAGAGATAAAGTTTGAAAAAGATGGAGAGTAATTGGATAAAAATAAACGAATTGAAAGAGATCTAGTGAAGTCTGAGAAAGTGGTAGAAGTATAAGGAATGTCCCAGTTAGTGGGAGAGACTGAAGAAAGGGGATATTTGTTTGAGTGTTGAAGTTGCGGAAGTTTCTTCTACTAATTGATGGTTTTTCAGAGCTAGTGTTGCCATCAATGAAAAGGGGGATATTGTTGGATATTTACTAGATTTTTGGAGATTATTGGTGTTGTCATTGATGTCAACCCCTAGTGTGTGGAGATTTTTGGAGATGTTGAAGAGTTATGGGTCAACCCCTAGTGTGGATGTGTTGTGGTTTGATGTCACATTGATATTAACATCTAGTATGGCTAGGAAGATTGTTCTAGCATTACCATTATTGTTAGCATTGAGTGTGTTGCACTACATTTCATTTAGTGTTGTCATTGATGTTAGCCTCTAGTGTGGTGTTGAGAAGGTGTTGTAGATAGGGAGATTGTTGGTGTTGCAGATGGGGAGATTGTTGCAATAGCTAGTGTGATAATAATGAGAAAGTTTTTCAAATGTTGTAGGTATGTTAAGAGTTGTTTGTGGTGTTGTTTATGTATTCATTTCACTTGGTTTCCAATTGATTTTGATAAAATTTAAATAAGAGAGTGTGTAGTGTGACAAAGGTGTGTTCAGTGTTGTGCTCTAGATTTCTTCATGGTTGAAGATATGCTTGTGCATTTGGATGTCATGATCAAAGGTGTTCAGAGGTACTATATTTAGAGCTTTAGGTTTTGGATCATTCTATAGTGGAAGATGTGTTTGACACTGTGTTTGTTTGTCTATGAAGAAGGTTATTTGCGAGAAATGATTTTGATCTACATTTCTGTGTAGTGAGGTTTCTTGTCTTGCAAATTTGGGAATGTGCTAATATTCTTTGTATCTCAGGTGAAACTAAGAGAGTAAATATTTTGTATGTTACATACATGTGGTATTAGAGCTACTAGGTTCAACACTAGTGTTGGAAATAGGATGCCATTTAATTGCAATCCTAAACATTATTTATTTCATGTGTCTCCTAAGTCCTTGGAAAGTGTTCTCAAACACTAGGATTAGAGAGAGATCAATTTTGGATGAAATTACTTTTATTTTGAAAATATATTAAATTTTTTAATTAAATGTCTTCTTAGTTTGAATTATGAAATAAGAGGTTTAATATTTTTTATAGAAGTAGACTCAAGATGGGATAGGCTTAACAACAAGGTTCAAAGAATGATACATAATTGACAATTATAAATTATGAAAACTCTAGGCCCACATTTCTTCTTCAAAACAAACTAAGGGAAGTTGTTAAATTATCAAAAGATGAATTTGATTTTAATGTGAAGAGTTGAGTCTATAACATTAAATTTTCTTATAAGATAAGTTAAATTGAAAAGAGCATTCAATTTATATAAAATCTTCTATTGAGATTCTATGGGGTTAAGGTTATCACTCTCAACAATTACTACTTTAAGCTAAAGTAATAAAAATTTAAACAATGGTTGTAAGGACTAAGTTTACATCAATATTTAAAAAATTATTAAATATGTACAAATAATTTAAATAAAGACACAAGCTCTTAATAAAATTACAAATAAAATAATAATTGAAAGAAAAGTGTCAGCAAAATGTTTATACGAATCAATTTTATGTCAGTTTTAAAATTTATTAAGAGTAGAAATTTTTTATGGTAATCATATAAACAATTTAAATAAGAGAATAATCACTAGACATTAAATTAATCAAAATTATGAGGATTAAATTTAAATTATTCTTCAAAAATTATTAAACATATTATAGGAATGTAATATTTGAGTAAAACGATTTAAATTGACAATCATAAAAAATATTTTTAAATTTCTTTTGCAAGATTATTAAATATAAAAATTATTTAAAGAAGTCTATAATTTTATAATAAGATAATATTAATATTTTTTTAAATAATATTAACTGCAGGGTGAAGCCACATAAGTGGTTTACACTTTTGAAGAGGAAGGAAATTTGAGAAAAAATGACCCCATGGCAAAAAAATTGGTTTTAGGGGTTCGCATGAACCTACATGTTCGACCGAACCATAAAGGGGTTCGACCGAACTAGGGTTCGAGCAAACCCATTAACTATTGGGCCCACATTTCCCGCCCAAAAAACAAAGGAAATGTGCATATTAGGGGGGGTTCACATGAACCAGGGTTCGAATGAACCCTGGTTCGCTAGAACCCTTGGGGGTTTGCTAGAACCCCCCTGGTTCTAGTGAACCCCCTTTTTCCCTAATTTTTTAATTTGTACACACAAAAAACCTAAAATTTTACGCTTTCAAGCTCCGGTTGGGGATGAAAATGGGGGAATATTTAGAAACCAAACTTGGAATCGAGTAGCCTTCAGAATGAGCTATCCAATGAATATAATTTTAGTATGTTTTGGTTTATTATCTATCTATTTTTAAGTTTTATTAAATATAGGTTTTCATTAAAATGAATCTTATTTTGCACAAGTGGAAAAATAATAGATTATAAAAAAAAAAAATTTAAATATGAGTGCACCAGATATTGAAGTCCTTGATCCAACAAAAAAAGAATTTTGATACATACAATAAAAGTTATCGCGTTATACGGTGGCGCTAGGTGAATTGTCATTTGATTGACTTTGAAACTTGATTAAAGAAAAATATTCATTAAAAAACTATCTAACCAAGTGGAAGCACTAGATATCGAGTTAGAAATATAAATTTGAAAGAATTGAATTTTATCCTTCATGGAAAAAAAGTTATGCGTTATATGGTGAGCGGCCACTTTTTAAAAATGTTGTTTTTTGAAAAAATTTTTCGTGGGAGATGGAAAAAGTGTAATCTGATTCCAAAAAATTGAAAAACTATTTTTAAAATCTCTGAGACAAAATATGACAAGACTCTAGTTTACATCATCTTCAAATTCTTTACGGTTAATCGCTATAGGTGCCGAATGTGGAGATTGTGTTAAAAAAAAAATATCAGTGTCCAGTTAGGCCAAAAAGTGTAAACCACTATTGTGGGATCACCCTGCAAATACAAATACAATTCAAATAAAATGTATTAAAAAATTAAATCATTTTTTAAAGATTATTAAATATAAAAATAATTTTAAAAAGTGGGGCTAGATATTTTTAATTTTTTTAAAATTATTTTTTATATTTAATAATTTTAAAAAAATAAAAATAAAAATTATTGTCATACCTGCATTAATATCAAAATACAATAATTTAATATCCCTATCTATTCTATTCACTCAAAATTTAATATTAATATCAAAATACAATAATTGAAAAAATTAAACATCTTTAAATTATTAATTTATACTGAATTAATTATAAATATATCATTTTATTAATTCTAAACTATTTAAAAAAAAAAAAAAACGTTTTATACATATATTATTTATGTTTATAAAAATATCAATTTTTAATAATTTAATTTAATACATACATTTCAACATATTAATAAATAAAAAATGATTTAAAACTTATTTATTTTTTAAAATGTTAAAAGTTATTTTTAAAAAAAAAAAAATTTAAAATACATTACTTATTTTATTTAATAATGTATAAATTAAAAATAAAACATAAATTATATTTTATTTCGTTTGGAGTGTAGGTACGTCTTTTAGATGGAGAATTTAAATTAAATGTATTTCGTTTGGACTACAAGTTCGTACGACAGTGGTACGAGACATTTGATGATGCATGTATACAGCCATCCATGCCCCAGTGTATTCCTGGGGTTGGATAGTCATTGCCCAAGAATGCACCTAGCATGGGTGCATGGGCATGGATGGCTAGATTCCTCTACTTCATCGTTTCTCTCCTTTCGTACAAACTTTGTCTAACCTCCCGTGCCAGCACTGCCATCTCTATCCCTATGAGGAGTGGAGGATAAATTTAACATTTATTTAAAAAGATTAGATTGGGGAGAGGACCCACTAGTTGAGCATGTTTCAATAGTTATGATAGTAGTTGTTTAGAAAATGTCCAATAGTTGTGACTTGACTACTCATAATTAAACAAAATGTATTCCTTTGATCTAAAAAGCAACCAATCATGTGATGTCACATCAGCACTCAACTACCCATGTTGTGAATGCAGAAGTATTGGTCTCACTTTTTTTGGGTCTTTTTGGACACCTTGACAAAAAGCATGTTGATGTGGCATCATATTTGATGATGCGGTCCTAAAACCAAAGTTATAAGTAGGGGACTTGCCAACTAAGCTACTATAAAAAATTGGGAGTAATTTGAAATTTGCATGTAGGATTTTGAGAAGGGTGAAATTAAGATGCACAACTACTGGGTCCTCTCCCCTTATACTTTATCTTTATTTTTTAATTAAATATATATTATATTTATTTTACTTCTTCATTTAGAACTTTCAATATTTAATTATAATTTTAAAATTATAAAAAATATTTACAATATTAATAAAATTTAAAATTTTATTTTAATGTAAATATATGTATAAAAGACATTCAAATTTTCAAAAACAATGTTTCTATTAAATTAATTTAAATATTAAAATTTCTATATTTTTAATATAAATTGATACTATAAATTTTAATAAAAAAAGTGTTTACTTTTAATTTTTAAATTTGATTATGAAATATTTAAGATAAAATAAGATAGAAAGTAAAAATATTTAAACTTAATATAAAATATTAAAATTTTGTATAAACTATTTCTATTAATTTAATTTAAATATTGAGTTGTTAATGTATTTAATAAAATTTGATATTATAAGTTTTGATTAAAAGAAAATTAATTTCTAATTTTTTAATTTAAAAGATAATAAATCAAGAAAGAAGGTATTTAAGAATGTCATAATTAATTAACTCATTGCAATAGTACTAATAATGTAAACACTTAAATAAATATAGTAGTTTAATATTGACATCTCTTTAGATGGATGTTTTTAAAATAACTATAATATTAAATATTTTAATTTTGAATATTCATTTTATATTTAAAAAGTTTAAAATTTAAAGATTTACCTGAAATTTTATACATTAAATATTTAAAATTTTATTCTAAAAATTTGAATATCATACTTGTCTTCATAATCAAATTTAAATGCATCAATACTAATAATGTAAACACTTAAATAAATATAATAGTTTAATATTGATATCTCTTTAGATGGATGCAAATACCTATAAAATTAAATATTTTAATTTTGAATATTCATTTTATATTAAAAAAGTTTAAAATTTAAAAGATTTACCTAAAATCTGTATTAAATATTTAAAATTTTGTACTAAAAATTTGAACATCATAATTGCATTCATAATCAAATTTAAATGCATTGTCTTCATCATAACATTCTTAAATGCATTCTTTGATTTATTATCTTTCAAATTAAAAATTTAGAAATTAATTTTTTTAACAAAACTTATTATTTTTCAAATTAAATTTAGAAATTATTTTTTTTATCAAAACTTAAAATATTAAATTATATTAAATACATCATCTCACTATTTAACATTATAGTTATCTTAAACACATCCATCTAAAGAAATATCAATATTAAATTATTATTTTTATTCAAGTGTTTACATTATTAGTACTATTACAATGAGTTAATTAGTTATGACATTCTTGAATACCTTCTTTCTCGATTAAAAATTAAAAATTAAAAATTTAGAAATTATTTTTTTTTAATCAAAACCTATAATATCAAATTTTATTAAATACATTAACATCTCAATATTTAAATTAAATTAATAGAAACAGTTTATACAAAATTTTAATATTTTATATTAAGTTTATATATTTTTACTTTCTATCTTATTTTATCTTAAATATTTCATAATCAAATTTAAAAGTTAAAAATAAATATTTATTTTTATCAAAAAAATTAATATTTAAATTAATTTAATAGAAACATTGTTTTTGAAAATTTAAATATTTTTTATACTAAGTATTTATATATATTTTAAATTAAAATAATTTTTTTAATTTTATTATTTAAAATTATAATTAAATATTGAAAGTTCTAAATGAAGAAATAAAATAAATATAATATATATTTAATAAAAAAAATAAAGATAAAGTATAATCTAATCTTTTTAAATAAATGTTAAATTTCAAAGTTAAATTTATCCTCCACTCTTGACAGACGGCAATGCTCACACAGAGTTTGGACAGAGTTGAGAGAAATGATGAAGGTAGAGGCATCCAGCCATCCATGCCATGCCCATGCATTCATATTGGGTGCATTCCTGGGGCTGGATAGCTGCTGCCCTACTATCTGACATCCGTAGCATGGATGGAGGCATGGCATGGCATCCATGCCCCGGTGCATTCCTGGGGCTGGATAGACAGTGCCTATTTAAAGATCTATCTATCTTTTAATGTAAAAAAATACAATATCAATTTATGTTCGGCAATTTTCTACATAATATTAGAGCGATTCAAAATTTTGTGCTTGTATAAATAATTTAAACATATGATAGCTGTATATATTCATGATGTGCATGAGAAATGACACATGATGATGTGCATGAGAAATGACATATGACTTTAAGAGTCTCACGTATAATAAAATGAAGTCGACAGTTATAATAAGCATAAGCCATTGTTGATATCGCAGACATCATAGCCATAAGGTAAAAGTCGATAGTGATTTGCAGTGAGTCGTTCACAGCTGAAGGAAACTGCCATATGATAGGAGATCAAAGGTGACGAGTTTGTAGATTTTGGACCAGCCAAAAAATAAGGAAGAAGCCACCAACATCATTTTTTCAAAGGATAAGATAAGCCACTCAACATGATAGCCGATGATTTATGAACTGGTACTAGGAAGAGAGAAGTCGCTGCTTCAAAGGAGATCTTCAAGAAGAAATCACGATTATTAAAGCAAGTTCGCAGGAGGAATTTGTATTGTAGAAAAGATAAACGTTGCCAGTCAATGTGAAGAAGACGTCGCGCCAGCCATTAAAATTCAAGTCGTTGAAGTCAAATCTGTATAGTGAAGAAGCTGTTGATTTGCAGGCCGTGCATCCCAATTATATTGATGCTAGAATTGTTTGACTATCGCCTAAGGGAGGTGCAAAAAAAGATCAAGGCAAACTAGTAAATCATAAGAACTTTAAACTGGAGTTTCAACGCAAGGTTCAAAGGTTTATTGAAGACCTTCAACACTATTTTTTCTTTACGCCACCATTCAAAAGAAAAAGGATCTACCATTAATTGGAGAACAAAGGAATACAGTTGCAAGTAATCTTTCGTTTGAATGTCGATAGGTCAAAGAGAAGTTCAAAGTTGTGTTTTGAAAGGAATACACTTTATAAAGATTGACGTTTCAATTGAAACCAAATTACAACATTGGTGAAGTGGCTTCCATGGATAAATAGTTGTCACTAAGGAAAGGACAGACAAATCACAACTCAACTTTGGGAGACATCATCAATTGATTGGAAGAAAAAGGAGTCACCATGATCAAAGGTTAATGTAAAAACTATATTAATATTTTATTTTGTCTTGGTTAGTCAAAAAGAAAGTTCAAAATTAATGCATTCAAAATCTACCAAAGTCATCATTCTTCAAGAAAGATTGTAGAACATAGAATTTTGTTGCATGTTTGCAAAGAAGCATTCAAATCTTGAAAGGAGTGCAATAAAATTAGTGAGAGGGAGTAAAGCTATAGATTGAAGTTGTAATATTATTTGTTGAAAATTATTATCATCCATCACACATTCATCATA
Organism: Sequoia sempervirens; assembly: GCA_007258455.2. Taxonomy (NCBI): domain Eukaryota; kingdom Viridiplantae; phylum Streptophyta; class Pinopsida; order Cupressales; family Cupressaceae; genus Sequoia; species Sequoia sempervirens. The sequence continues at coordinate 116,789 of VDFB02073173.1, forward strand.
TCAACAAAGGTAGATTGAAGAAAACAAGCTAGAAGATATTGTAGTTTTAGAAGAAAGTGTATCTATATTTGATCAAAGAAGAAAGGTAATCACAATTTTTCTTAAAGTTTTTCACAAAATTTGACGAAGTCTATAATACTTGTTGAAGCTTAAGTTTGAAAAGGAGAAAAGTAAGTGGTAGATTATTTTAAATCATGGAAGAGTGAAGTTGGTAAAATCACCAAAATCAATCACCATCAAGCATTGCATAAGTAATTATTTTTGTGGTTAAAATATAAGCAAATTATTTTCCAATGAGAAAGATTGGTAAAAGAGAAAGGAAATAAAATAAAAACTTAATATGTATGAAAAATACTTTGGAAGAAGAACTTGAGATATAATTAGAAAAAAAATGAAGAATTAGAAATAGAAAATAAGCCACTAAAGGAAAATATATTGAAATTGAGAGAAGAAAATATTTTGTTTAGTGAATTACTAGAAGCTTATGTAAAGAAAAAACCAAAGTCTAAAGTCTAAACCTACACTATGTAATTTATCATGTGATACAAGTGATTTGCTTTGTTCACTAGATGAATTGTTTGATAAATGTCATATAGCTAAAGCCTCTCTTGATTAAAAGTGTAAGGAAGACAACAATATTATTGAATCTACAAATTTTACTAATTGTGAGGATAATGAGAAAGAATGTTCTTCAAAGAATTTTAGATTTATGGTAATGAAAAGAATAGGATATGAACGAAAAGGTTTGAAAAAATATGGACAAGGAATTATACAGCCTATTGAACCAATAACTTAAGGTCAAAGAATGTAAAAACAATGTTACAAATTCAAACAAATTAATTCAAGAAATACAATGCATACAATGTTCTAATTGTCATAGGCATGGACATAAAAAAGAGATGTGTTGGGATCTGGGTGATCCCACAATAGTGGTTTACAATTTTTGGCCAAATTGGACACTAAAATTATTATATTTAACTAAATCTTCACCTTCAGGCACCTATAGCGGCTAAATCATGAGGAATTTGAAGATGATGCAAACTAGAGTCTCATCACATTTTGTCTATAGATTCTAAAAATATTTTTTTCAAAATTTTTGGAATCAGATTGCAATTTTTTTTCCATCTCCCACGAAAACTGGTTTTTTTCATAAAATAACATTTTAAAAAAGCGATGCACACCGTATAATGCATAACGTTTTTTCCATGAAGGATAAAATTTAAATTCTTTCAAATTTAGATTTGTAACTCCAATATCTAGTGCTTCTACTTAGTTAGTTTTTTATTGAATATTTTTTCTTTAATTAAGTTTCGAAGTCAAACCAATTACAATTCAAACATAGTGCGACCATATAACGCGTAACTTGTTTTGTATATATCGAAATTCTTTCTTTTTTGTTGGATCAAGGACTTCAATATCTGGTGCACTCATATTTTTCATTTTTTTTTTATAATCTGCTATTTTTCCATGTGTAGAATAGAGACCTTCATTATCGATGAAAAACCTATGTTTAATAAAACTAAAAAAACAAATACATAATAAAACCAAAACATATTAAAATTATATTCATTTGATAACTCGTTCTAAGGACTACTTGATTCTAGTTGGGTTTGTGAAGACTCCTCCATTTTCATCCTCAACCTGAGCTTCGAAGCATAAAAATTTAGGTTTTTTTGTGTTTCAGGGGGAGAATGAGGAATCAGGGGTGTTCATGCGAACCCCTAGGGGTTCGAGCGAACCACCCTTCAATATGCATTTCCTTTTGTTTTTTTTTGGCAGGAAATGTGGGCCTAGTAATTAATGGGTTCGCTCAAACCCTAGTTCGAACGAACCCCTTTTGGGTTCGGTCAAACTTGTAGGTTCATTCGAACCGCTAAAACCAATTTTTTTTCTATGGGGTCATTTTTTCTCAGTTTTCCTTCATCAAATTGTAAACCACTATTGTGGTTTCACCCATCTTCATCCTTGCAATATCTATGGATTGAAGAACCATTCTAAGAAATTGTGTTGGAACAAAAAGTGGAAGTAACAACCTTTAAAAGATAGTATATAGATGGATTATAGATGGATTGGCGTATCCAAGTGGAAAAAGGTCACAAATATGTTCAAAATGTTGTACAAGCATAAATATTCTCATGTTAGACAAAATAAAAAATTATTGGTACAAAATTTGAAGTTGGAGCATTCATATATGAGATATTTGATGTTGGAGCACTCATAAGTACCATTGACCATTAAGATCATTGCTAAATGGTTGTAATTTATTGATCTCAAAATATCATTGTCAAACCTAAAAATTTGTACAATTGATTGCAAAGACCATTGTTGAATGGTTGTAGCGTTGATTGCAAAGATCATTGTTGAACCTAAAAGTTGTACTCTTGATCGCAAAGATCATTCTTGAATAGTTGTAACATTGATCGGAAAGATCATTTTTTAATCTAAAAATTTGAAGTATTGATCGCAAAGATCATTATTGAATAGTTGTAGCATTGATCACAAAGATTGTTGCTAACTTCGTGAAAGATTTGATCGCAAAGCTCATTGTTAAAATTGATCATATATCGTTGAAACTTTTTGGTCTCAAAGATCATTGTTGAAGTTGATCGCAAAGATTGTTACTAATTGTTGAAGAAATTGATTGAAAAGATCGTTGTTGAAACTGATCGAAAAAATCATTGTTGAAATTTGGTCACAAAGATCGTTGTTGAAGTTGATTGTATAGATCATTGCTAAATCTATGAAGCTCTTGATCGCAAATATCATTGGAAATGCTTCACTTCCTTTATTGATATAACTATAGAGAACGTCTTACTATGGATAATGATGGACAAAAGTAATCAAAGCTATTCAAAAGAAAGATAATTTTTTATATTTTCAAAACAACATTCATGTTAAATATTCTTCATTTGTACTTGGTTCGCTAATAAACCTATTTGTTATAGGTGGCCCCCATCATCTACTTAAATTGTGTGATAAAATAAAATTTATGGGAGGGTGTTAAAAATATAAACTATATTTTACACTCTAATATATTTGTTATGTAAAGTCATGTACCATGAAAGAGACACATCTCTCAAAAAATGATGCATATTTAAAGATCTTTGGATCTATCTATTTGAATGTAAAAAATATAATATCAATTTATGCTCTTCAATTTTCTACACTAAACAACATAATTTGCAAAATGTGGGATTTATTTAGCAAAACCCAAAAGAAAAAAAATGAATGCAGAGATTTGTCTGGGCAAATTCTATTTCTATTGCCACACCGCAAATGGGGTCACCAGAAACGCAATAGAATACATTCGTCCGAATCTGAGAACATAATTCTTAGAATTACAGCGAAGCCAGCACACTTTGGGTTGCTTTGGCAATGGTAATAATGGTACACCGCATGTGAAACCTGCTGTGTACTGTTAGCGTAAATGGTGCTTAATGTCCGAGTCCCCTCACAAATTTGATTTTTCAATTATCGATTGGAATCACATCGCCTGAAAAGACTCTCTACAGCCCAACAATGTCTGGCGAATATTTGACAAGGCATCTTTAAAATAGAGTCGACTTGACTGGGGAGTAAAGTGAATGTGGTTAATTTTCCTTGTAATTTTTTAATTCAAAACTAAGAAGATTCCCACACGTTGTACCATGATTAAGACTGTCCAACCACAGTGTTTGCTGTCTCGGCTATAATTGTTAAATTATATTCGTTATTAGAATCGGACGAATAAATATATTCTATTTCTATTAATACTAAGCTTATATTCTATTTCTATTAATACTAAGCTTCTGGTGGCCCCGTGTACGGTGCGGTACTATAAATATCCCTCGCCCAGGCAAATCTCTGCATTCATTTCCCTTGATGCTGTCCGTTTTGTTGTGGCTTTTACTGGTTAAATCCCAACTTCTCAGAATGGCAGGAGCAAACAAGTTCTAATTCTTGCCGACCCCAAACTTGATGGCCGTATAGTTATATTCAGGAATTTTAGCTATAAAATATAGTAAAAACACTGGGAAAACTGCATACTATGAAAACATAGTGGCAATTTTGGACAGAGATGGTTAAAATTTACATGGAATCATAGTGAAATATATATTTTATTCAGACAAAATGATTGCACAATTTATGAAGATTTATATAAAGAACTTTTGAATTAATTATATATAATTTTTTTTGAATGTATAATCATACTCTGATTTATCGTCAGGATGAAGGAAGAATAAATAATGGCTTTACAGACCAGGTCGATCATCAAATTTAAACCCTGGACTACCCAACCAAAATGTCTCTTCAAGATATTCTTATTTCAACTCATAAATTTGCTTTATGTTATACCAAAAAGATGGACCAAATGCGCCAATGTCCATTTAATTTTATTTTCTAGTACAAATTCCATCAATAGAGGGATCGATTAAACAGTGAGAAAATAACAAAATAGGTTTCAACAGTGTTCAAAGTTATTGGCCTCCCAACATTGTAGATGCGCCCGTGTGGGAATCAATATCGGGGTAATGCTTGATAAAATTGTTGGGGATCTAATTTTATCTACAGAGTTCATTAAGATTTATTGTGCAATGAATTCAACGGCAAGAATGTTGCCTCATAATAACAGTAAAATTCTCTTTATTTTAAACAGCTCTGCCCTCCCATTAATGAGGGCAATCACAGTATGGTAACAGGGCAATTCTCTGAATGCCACCGCCAATCGTTTAACAGAGCAAGGCAACCAATATAGATAGTAAAATTTGTACTTAGAAAAGACATGCATCCGCAACACCTTAAACTGTAGATCTAAAATACCTAGAGCCATTGATAAGCAAAATAGAGCAAAGAAAATAATTTCCAAAACAATTATAATATCATTATTCAAATCCTTTACACAGAACATGGAAACGTGCCCTCATTTGATAAATGGGGAAGCAAAGAAAACCTTTGAAAATTCGGCCTACATTGGCCATCAATATAGTCAGACTTTAAAAAAGGAAAAAGTTAAAGCGATCTATCATCTCCATCTCCATCTGCTGAACAGATCAATGAAAAAAGCAGAGTAAAACAAGAATGAAAGATGCAAAGAGAGCAGCTGGTAAAGGGGGAGCCAAGGCCATAGAAGCTGCGCCAGTAAGCATTGATGGAGCGGGCGCCTCCGCCCCCTTTACTGCCATTGCGCTTATCGTCATTATCACCATTACGAACGCCGCTGCGTATGCCAACCTGTTTGCTCCTGCCATTTTCTCAGCCTAAATGCCTGAATCACCCGAAAAAGTAGAGCTCTGTAAATATAGAGGGAATATTGAGATTGAATGAGAAAAATTGGTTCGGGAGAGGGAGATTTATACACTCCCCCGCGTCTAACGGACACCAAACACGCATCCCCTCTAATTAAAAAATAAAGAACTGTATTAAATATTTGCGGTGATGTGTAGCGTGTTTGTAGAGACGCCACCTAAAAACAGTAAGAAGCTGTGTTGTGTTTGGCCGTCTTAGCGAAGCGGCAACCGCAATAAAGAAAAAGAAACAGAAATCTGGTTTCTACCAAAAATCGGTAGAAGTGAAAGATACGATGCCCCCTTTCTCGGGTCGCGTTCGAATAATACAACGATATGAAATTATGTACACCCATTATATAATATTATATTTATTATTGTATTTTAGGGAAGGGGAAAGTGATTCGATGGATTATATTTAGTATGTAGTTTATGCTCTAGGCATATTTCAAATGGCAGTATGGAGAGAAGTAGGCCTGGAAATTGAGGTCACCCCTATCTGTTATATGAAAATTTTATGATGGTTTGGTCATCTAAATGTCTATCAAATAAAAATGTTTAATTTATGAATTTTTATATAAAATCTCTTATAAATGCAATATCTTGAAAAATCAGAAAACAATGATAATTATTAGTAATAAATATAAAAATCTACTGTTATAATTAACAATTAAAAAAAGTTTCTAAGTTCATATTAAAAAAAAATCTTGTTAAATATATTCTAAAAGTTAAAAATAATCATATTCTATTTTGAAAAGATTCTAAATTAATATATATTTTTATAATAATATTATAAATCACATATATTAATATAAAAAAAAATGATAACTATTATAAAAATGTCAAAGTTTCTAAATTCATATTAGAAAATATTCAAAAAAATTATATTCTATTCTAAATTAATTTATCTTTTTATAATAAAAATTATAAAATGATATATATTATAAATTAAAATACTATATTATATTTTGCTTATAATATTTTTTTACGGTTTAATAAAAATACAACAAGTCAAACTATACGGTCTAGTAAATTCTATAGCTGTAATATACGGTCTAAAATTGAAAAAACGGTCAAATAGACCATCAAATTCGAGGCCTGGAGAGAAGCATACGGATATAAGATAAATAAAATAATAAATAGAATAGAATAAAAATAGTTTTAAATGATAAATTTATTGAATTAATTATAATAAATAAAATAGCAAAATATTTATAATATTAAATTTGTGTTAAATTTAAAAAAAAAAAAACAATAAATAAAATAATTTTATTTTTTCATTTATTTGTTTATTTATTTATATTTATTAGATATTAGAATTTAATATTTTTATAGAAAAATAATCATTTTGTAAAAGTTAAAGTCACAATTTTTTTAATTAAATTGTTAAATTTAAATTTTATGTATTCTTGTTAGTTTGGTTTCTCTTTTTGAAATGTATCTTTTTGTAATCTTTATATTTTTATTAATAGATTTCTTATTTTGAAAAACATAAGTATGTATTTATCAAATTAATATAAATATTTAAAAGACATAAAGAGATATAAGTCTATAAACACTTCAAAGTTAATATGATTGGACATCTTTTATATAGATGCATTTAAGATATCTATACTATTATTTTCTATTTACATATACTTTCATATATTTGTCTGCAAATATTAACATATATATTTCTACATATATTGTTTGTAGTATCTACAAACTTGTTGTACCCTTCACAATCATACCTTCCTTTTATATATGCATCTTACTTTTTCATTATCTTGGATCATTCTTACTAGTATGGAATCAAATACTATGTCCACAAATTTGACCCCCTCCATGATCATATATTCATTCTATACATAGATCTTATCCTTCAATTATATTGGGTCATCCATTTCCCATCCACTTAAATTTCGTCAATCCCCATATATTTCACTACCTAGTTGTTGTGAAACATTTATGCAAAATATTGTTATGTATTAATATGTAAAGACATTCAATTGCATTCATTTAAGTATTCTCTCATATTTGAATATTTCTCCTCATCCTAAAACATTCAAGAAGAATTAATAGAACACTTCTATTTGATGCACTAAATCAAATCAATTTGTACTCTATTTTAGAACATTGCTTGTTATCTTGATAAGATTATAATTTAAAAAATATATATTATGAGAACATATCCCCAACAATTTGGACACCCTCTAAAAATATTATAAAATACTAGTAATCCAAATAACAAAGTCAAAAACAAAAAGGTACATCCATCATGTTGGAGAGGATAGTTCTACAAATGCATAATCATGGGCTCCATATTTCAAGGTAACATGCTAAGAGGAAAAGACAACCTATTTCCATATCTTTTCAGATGATCTCGTATTTTTATGTTTTTATTCTTGTATGTGGATTTTTTTATTGGATAAAGATAAAGAAAAATCACATATAAGAAGCTCCAACAACAAAATAACTCCAAAAAACTGCAATAACATAAAGCACTTTGTTTCCCTAGCACACACATGGCAGCACCGAAGTTCCAACTCCACCATTGTAATCTTGTGAAGGGAACGAACCAACCATAGGGAAAATATCTTCAATGAGCACAACAATTAGCTTCTGCTCCAAAACTAATTCAGTAGCATAGTAGTCATGATCCAGGTGGATCTTGAAGGCCTCAAAAATCCAGCAGCTTCAGAATATCCCAAAACTGGCATCAATGCATAGAGCATAGTGATACGATCCTAACGCAACTTGAAGCGTGTCAAAAGGAGTTCGTTTGCTCGAGATATGCTCGGTCAAAGTTCAACAAGGGCCGAGGATGCTAGATGGTTGACTGGAAAATTGACTATCCTCAAATCAGGCAAAAGCAGTCTCAGATAAAAGAGCTCACCGACAGGATTCCAACGCAACTTGAATCACGTTAAAAGGATATCGTATGTGTGAGTTATGCTTGGTCAAAGGTTCGGTCAAACTGAGTACCGGAGCCATTAGGAAGGTGGGAAAATTGATCATCTCAGAATTCATCGAAATCGGCGTCAAATCAAAGACCTCATCGAGATGATTCCAACAGCGTTTGTTTCGTCGAAATCCGACATCGTATGCTCGAGTTACAAGCAGTCAAAGTTTGGTTGACTAGAAGGTACGATTCATGATGTCATCATGCTGATGTGTCAGTTCGTACTGTACTGATGGTGTGGAAAAATCCCGGTGTGGCACGTGGCACCTAGTCAATGTACGGATCTGCACTATCAGCAGCTAGGTCGGCATACACGTCAACTACCAATCGGAATATCCTGCGAATGAGAATTGGACACGTGTCATGCCAATTTTTGGAGGTCGGCAAGTTCGTTTAGCAAAAAATATGTTGGGGTTCGACCCCATGATCTCCGCGGAAACAGCCGAGCAGTTAGCTATTGCGTCTGCCACAAGCTTTCAATAGTATTGTGTGAGCGATTAGTTTTGTTGTTTAGATTTGTCGATGGCTAGTGGTAAAACGTGGCTGGCGGGGTTGGAACCGCCGACCTCCCAAATACCAAAATAATATGCAACCGATAGACCACGCGTGGGTTATTAGATATATATAGTCTACGTTTTATTTTGTTATAGAATTGTCAACCGAGCCATAACAAAATGGCTTAATAAGCCATAAACAAGTATAACCACCTAACCATTAACAAACCAGAAGCTATTAGGAGGAAAAAGAGAAGGTGTACGAATGGTTTAGGGGAGTTATGCATTTAATTTGATGGTTAAGCCTTTTTAGGCAAATTTTATGTATAAAAAGGAGATGGTGAGAGTGTTTTCTCATTCAGGGATTTAGAATTCCGGGATTAAGGAGACTTGAGGAGTCTTGTGAGAATTTTCTCTTGGGAGAATTGGGGAAATTCTTGTAAAGTGTGTTCTCATTTATTAACTCTTGGAGAGTTTTTGTTGCTCTTAGTAAAGGGTTTATGGGGAAGTGAGAATTTTCTTGTAATGGGCTAAGTGTTCTCTAGGGAGAAGAGATAATAACTTAGTGAGTCCTTTGAGAGATTTTGTATGACTTTTGAGTCTTTTGTAAAGGCTTGATGCCTATGTACTCTTGTGTGAGAGAGAGTTGCAGCTTTATTATTTGAAAGCATTGTAAAGGTGACGAAGGAGTTAGGCACGAACATGTTGCTAGAAAGATCCTGTCATTGCAGTGTGGAAGCAGGAAGAGCCTGAAGTGTAAGAATCTTCCTGGGAAGCAGATTGTAACTCAGTGAAAGACCATGGTGATGTAAAATAAGTTGCATCATAGTAATGGAATCGATCACGCTTATTTGCGGATCCGGAGACGTAGCCAAAAACTGGTGAACTCCGTAATCAAATCTTTGTCTCTCTTTTCTTGGTGCATGATTTTTGTCAGCTTCTTTACTTTCCTATGTTTTATGTGGTTATTTGCTCAATTCACAAGCATTGTCAGTTACGATCTTAATTTTAAATCTGTATCCTGGTGAATCTAACAAGTTGTAAAGTGATTCATAGTAAGGATTTTACATATCAAGTTGGTATCAGAGCTAGTCTAACAAGTTGCAGGTTGTGGAATACTTGGAGCAAATTCAAGCAGTGAGGTGAGATGTCATCACATAAAGAAAATCAGTTTCCTTTTGTCTTCGATGCAGAATTTTGTAATACCTTCATGGCGATGAAAGCCAAGGTTGATGAAATGTATGAGGAATGGAAATCTAAAAAAGAAGGCTTGTTGAAGAAAGCCAAAGATGCAGACTCGGTGAAAGCTCCTCATTCTTCTCATTCTCTTCCTTGTTCTCTTGGTGATTCTGAGAAATAATCTCAAAGTGTTGGATTGAGGTTTTCAACCAAGATGGACTATGACGGAAAGGATCTTGGTAGTCATGGACAAGGTATGGTTGAATCTGTGAAGATGGAAGCTGGACCTCGGTATGCAAGATCGGGGTATGGTGAAGGAGAATGCTCCAAGGCAGTGGATGTAAAGAATTCTCTGAAAGAAGAACCATTCCAAGAATGATCTGAGAGAGGTGATGGCACATCACTTTCAGGCAGTGGTGACACATGCAAGATGTCCAAAAGAAGAACGAACACATATTCTTCTCGGTATGCATGCACCAAGGGTGACCATCAAAGGTATAATAAAGCTGATTGTTCCAATGTTTCTTTTGATTTTAAGAAGATTAGCAATGTAAAAAGTTTATGGTATAGAAGACCGTGCACATTTTGTGGGTTGAATAACCATAGTGTTGCCAAGTGTTGGAAAAGAATGGCTTTGTACAGGAAGGTAGAGTCAACCAGGAAAGGGACACTGCATAAAGACTCATCTCCACTTCCGAAGAAAGATAAGGGAAAGAAAGTCTGGATGTTGAAAACACCTTGCTCTTATTGCAAGAAAGGTGGACATCAGTAAGCTAATTGTTGGAAGCTTCATCCAAAGAAGGATAAGAAGAAGATTGCAGTTGATTCTCCATTGGTGAACACAGGGAAAATGAAGAAGCTCGTGTATGTGAGGAAAACTTCTTCACTCATGTGTGCAAAGGTGGAAAAAGTAGGTGATTTGAAGCATGAAAATGAAGTAGCTGCTTGTAAGCCTAACTATCATGTGTTTCAGGGATCATCAGTGCCGCAACATCAAGATTTGTCAAGGAAACCTGTTAAGAGGATTAAAAGTATTGTTAGCTCATTGTCATTATCATCCTTGTATTTGTTAATGCTGCTAATGTTTTGTACATGGATAGTAGCTGGGGTAATGAATGTAGAAGGATGTGAGAAAATGCAAATGGGTAGCAATGTGATTGCAGTTTTCATAATTGTTGTACAACTTTTTGATGAAGCAGGTGCACAGAAAGGGTGGACAGATACTGGACAAGTGGGAAGGTGTTTTTTCTCACGTCGTGTCTAATTAAGAACCTTTTAGAGGTCCAAAAGTTCCTCAGTGGGGAGGAATGATCCAGGTGGATCTTGAAGGCCTAAAAAATCCAGCAGCTTTAGAATATCCCAGAACTGGCATCAATGCATAGAGCACAGTGATACGATCCTGACGCAACTTGAAGCGTGTCAAAAGGAGTTTGTTTGCTCAAGATATGCTCGGTCAAAGTTTAACAAGGGCCGAGGATGCCAGATGGTTGATTGGAAAATTGATTGTCCTCAAATCAGGCGAAAGTAGTCTCAGATCAAAGAGCTCGCCGACAGGATTCCAACGCAACTTGAATCGCGTTAAAAGGATATCGTACGTGTGAGTTATGCTTGGTCAAAGGTTCGGTCAAACTGAGTACCAGAGCCATTAGGAAGGCGGGAAAATTGATCATCTCAGAATTCATCGAAATCAGCATCAAATCAAAGAGCTCATCGAGATGATTCCGACGGCATTTGTTTTGTCGAAATCCGACATCGTATGCTCGAGTTACAAGCAGTCAAAGTTTGGTTAACTATAAGGTACGATTGATGATGTCATCATGCTGACGTGTCAGTCCGTACTATACTGATGGTGTGGACAAATCCTGGTGTGGCATGTGGCACCCAGTCAGCATACGGATCTGCACTGTCAGCAGCTAGGTCGGCATACACGTCAGCTACCAGTGAGAATATCCTGCGAATGAGAATTGGACACGTGTCATGCCAATTTTCGGAGGTCGGCGAGTTTGTTTAGCAAAAAATCTGTTGGGGTTCGACCCTCTTATCTCCGTGGAAATAGCCGAGTAGTTAGCTGTTGTGTCCGCCACAAGCTTTCAATAGTATTGTGTGAGCGGTTAGTTTTGTTGTTTAGATTTGTCGGTGGCTAGTGGTAAAATGTGGCCAGCGGGGTTGGAACCGCCGACCACCCAAATACCAAAATAATATGCCACCGGTAGACCACGCGTGGGTTGTTAGATATATATAGGCTACGTTTTATTTTGTTATAGAACTGTCAACTGAGCCATAACAAAATGGCTTAATAAGCCATAAACAAGTACAACCACCTAACCATTAACAAACCAGAAGCTATTAGGAGGAAAAAGAGAAGGTGTACAAATGGTTTAGGGGAGTTATGCATTTAATTTGATGGTTAAGCCTTTTTAGGAAAATTTTATGTATAAAAAGGAGATGGTGAGAGTGTTTTCTCATTCAAGGATTTAGAATTTCGGGATTAAGGAGACTTGAGGAGTCTTGTGAGAATTTTCTCTTGGGAGAATTGGGGAAATTCTTGTAAAGTGTGTTCTCATTTATTAACTCTTGGAGAGTTTTTGTTGCTCTTAGTAAAGGGTTTATGGGGAAGTGAGAATTTTCTTGTAATGGGCTAAGTGTTCTCTAGGGAGAAGAGATAATAACTTAGTGAGTCCTTTGAGAGATTTTGTATGACTTTTGAGTCTTTTGTAAAGGCTTGATGCCTATGTACTCTTGTGTGAGAGAGAGTTGCAGCTTTATTATTTGAAAGCATTGTAAAGGTGACGAAGGAGTTAGGCATGAACATGTTGCTAGAAAGATCCTGTCATTGCAGTGTGGAAGCAAGAAGAGCTTGAAGTGCAAGAATCTTCCTGGGAAGCAAATTGTAACTCGGTGAAAGACCATGGTGATGTAAAAGAAGTTGCATCACAGTAATGGCATCGATCACGCTTATTTGCAGATCTGGAGACGTAGCCAAAAACTAGTGAACTCTGTAATCAAATCTTTGTCTCTCTTTTCTTGGTGCATGATTTTTGTCAGCTTCTTTACTTTCCTATGTTTTATGTGGTTATTTGCTCAATTCACAAGCATCGTCAGTTACGATCTTAATTTTAAATCTGTATCCTGGTGAATCTAACAAGTTGTAAAGTGATTCATAGTAAGGAGTTTACAGATCAAATCACCATAAAGATCATCTACCAAATCAAGAGAAACCTCTAGAATTTTCCTTTGAAGCATGCAAACCATGAATGTTGGTTGAATCAATGACCTATAAACTAGTTTCAAAGGATTGAATCTGCATCTGCAGATTGGCCAGCCTATCTTTCAAATCTGATTTAGCTTGGAGAGTATGTTGGAGAATGGTTAAATGAAATAATAAATTCGCACTGAGCAACAAGGCCTCTATATGAAAAGGGAAAAAGGTGCAAGAGAAGGAATCCAAGCACCGAAATTTCCAAATGAATTAAGGATAATTTTTCTAAAGTTATAAGAGATAGGATTGTGATGTTGGGATAGTCCGAGAAGTGTAGATCTCTAGGTCCATTTTTGAGGAAAAATTGCAAGGAATCTGGAGGAGAGATAGCACCAAAGGTTAGGAGCATGAGCATAGAACCAAAAGGTGTGTTTAATAATCTCCCTTTTAGAGTAGAAAGGGCATGGAGGAGAGGGAGTGATGAAGTGAAGTCGATCTCCAATAGGCAATTTAATGTGGAGGATTTTCCAAGCCAACAATTAGGATTAAGCATCAGCTTTGGAATGCCAAATCTGGGAGCTTATCTTGTTCCACCTAAATTGGTTAAACTTGCATTTCCATTTAAGATTAAGTTGAGGAGCAAGGGAGAAGGGAGAGAGGAGCTTCTGATAAACAATCTTGAGAGGAAAGTGTCAAAAGCTACAGTTGTTAGGCCATTTCAAGTCTTTGAAAAAAATATTATGGTAGGGTAAGGATAGTAAACATGATATCTCAAGGGTAATAAGTTTTTGGATTTTTAGAATAGGATCTTTGTCAGCCGGAGAAAGTATAAATTGAGCTTTGAGAAGTTTCCAAGTCTTCCAATTAAAATTATTGGACTCCCACAAATCATGAAAAACTTGAATGCCTTTATTAAATAGGTGTCTTCCTTTAAGGTTTTTGATCTTAGCAAGAGGAGCATTGCCTTGTTGAACCAATCAATTCCACAAAATGGAAGATGAAGCAAAAATTAGTCCATGACTTAAGGATTGGTCATACCAAGATAATCTTTGAAAAGTAGTCTGCCAACCAGTCTAAATGGCGTTAAATGGGGTAGAACCATGAGTCTTGAAGAAGGGTGTCATGAGAAGCTTGTCTTTCCAATTGGCCAAGTCCTAGGAGTGAACAATTGTAGCAATTTGTATTTGATGGTGAACCAAATGTTTCCAAGGAGTATCCCCATCCAAGGCCCTTATAATCCATTTTGGTAGTAAGACAATGCCCTGAGTAAAAGGATCAATAATTTCCAACCCCCCTTGTCTTTTGGATAAACGCAATTGTAGTATAGGGGGATTCACTACTCACGAGTTCTCTTCATTCAGATAGCCTCATGGGGAAAACTGCCCTAAACTACCTTAGGAACAACATCGAGAGTTCTAGAATTCGAAAGAGCAGGTCACAAAGATTTTATGGACAAATTGACAAGCTCTCGACCAAAGGATGGCAACATAGAATACAGACGACAACACGATGCGTTGGCGTCTCATACGGACCAAAGAATGAGTTTATCATAGAAAACAACTAAGTGACTAATAGCAAGCAGATTACTAAGAACTAACAGAATGTGATAAAGTAGCAAAATGTAATAGAATTTAAGTAAAGTGAAATAGAAATGATAAAGAAGAGGAGAAGAAAGGAAAGAAATACTTACAACACAACCACACAAGTGATGAAGCCTCTAGTATTTGAATGTCTTCAAAACCTTCATGGATGATATCTGAAGAGAATGTTGGGGCTGTATAGGGGTTTGCCTCAGTCAAACCCTCGTTTTGGTGTTCCCACCTCCATGGATAGCCAAGAAGATAGAGAGAAAGAGTGGAATAAATAAAGCGTGTGGTGAAAGCAAAACCCGCTCAGGAGTAGAACCCACACCACCAAATAAGTGTGTGATAAAAAGAAAACCCCGCTCAAGGAGGAGAACTTGTATCACAAAAGAGGTGATAAAAGCAATCCCCGCTCAAGGAGGAGAACCTGTATCACGTAGTGAAGATGCAAATGGTAAGGGATATGAAATCCCAAGATGCTCACAAGCATGAAGCAAGGGAAGTAGAGCTGCAAAAATTGTTGTAAGGGGAGCTTGAGAAAGCTTGAAGCTACTATAACAAGTTGTATGAAGTTGTGCAAGCAAGTGATGGAGTGAGGCTAAAAGCGAGAATGAAGCAAGAGAAGTGCCAGAAAGACTTGGAAGAAGTTAGAAGCTGCAAATGGATGGAAAGAATGGATTAAAAAGACAGAAAAGAAGCTTCCCAGACGGTTATAGAGAATCACAAGCTATTTCCACCGACAAATTTAGCTGACAAGTGGAAAACATGCTCGGAAATTTTTGTTTGAGTGTTGACATGTCACAAGATGTTAGTGTGGTGCACTAGTGCTCAGACATGTCATGCTACAAAACAACGTGAATGGGAAAAGCACAAAGTTCAATGAAAAGTTAACACGCAAGGGTGGTTGCTGAAAAACGGGTGTTGGAGCATCCTGAGAAGGGAAAAATGCTGATGCAAGGGATAAAATGAGCGTACTCAAGATGATAAGGGAGTGGAAACTAAAGTGGATGCAAGAATGTATGTGAAATTGCGAGGGCTACAATTTTACGCTTATAAATTTTTCCCCCACTTTAGCGGGCATATGAATCTACATTAATATGCACGCTAAAGGAAATCTATGAAACATAAATAACATCATATATCAAAAGGCTATGGTAGAGGAAGCAAAGAATCCTTCAAACCACAAAAGCATACCCCCAGGCTAAAGACCTGCAAAACAAATGCATTAGACCTGCACTAGACAACAATGTTAGAACACAAAAAACTAAAGGATTTGATTCAGCAAAGTAAAGAGACCTCAATGGAGAAGGTTCTCTCAGTACTATGCTTCATCCCCAAATTGAAAGATAGAAGAATTCTAAAATGAAGAAAGGAAGGGTATATACACAGGATGAAGAAGATGTAGATCTTCGATCTAGTATTTACAATTGAGAAGAGAAAGATAGAAATGAATGCAAGAGTGATAAAAGAAATCCCCGCTCAAGGAGGAAAAACAGTATCACAAAGTATAGGCGATAAAATCAATCCCCGCTTGAGGAGGAAAACCCATATAACCAAAGGTAGGTGATAAAAGTAATCCCTACTCAAGGAGGAAAACCTGTATCACCAAAGATAGGTGATAAAAGCAATCCCCACTTGAGGAGGAAAACCTGTATCACCAAATATAGGTGATAAAAGCAAACCCCACTCGAGGAGGAGAACCCGTATCACCAAGTAAATATGTAAAGGAGCTATATAGAGAAAATAAGCAGACAATCACGTAGACCATCTTCAAGTTGGAAGACTTTCAAAGGGGTCCCTCGGGAACCCTTCAAAAGGAAGAGGGTTCCACTCAAGGGATGCATTTTTTGAAAGGCGAGGTCTAGTCAAGTTGCCCCCAATCTAGACACAAAGTCAAGAAATAGGTCTAGTCAGGCTGCCCCCAAGCTAGATGCAAGGAATTCATTCGAGAGAAAAGATTTCAAAGGGGGTCCCTCATGAATCCTTCAAGAGAAAAAGGGGTCCACTCAAGGGACACTTCATTTGGAAGATATAGAGAGAGAGGGGATCATTAAGAAGGACACACATCTCCAAGATGAGTTATCACTGCCCCCATCATAGAGGGGAGGAGAACCATGCAAGATTCTTAAAACAGGATAGAGGTAAACCTTGATATCACTTGTCAACCAAAGAAAAGGCAGGTGCATCAATTAAATGGGAGTTTAGTGGCACTTGAGTCACAAAGTAGTTGTATTTTTTCCTTCAATGCCTTACATCTGCTAGTGGAATGATCAAGCACTCGATGGTATGCACAGAAAGAATGTTTTGTTTCATCATGTTTGTAAGATCTCTTAGGAGGGGGAAGAGCAATTAAGCGGGCTTTAAGAAGCCACAACAAAATATGCTCTTGCTCCTAGAAAAAGGATCAGGAGCAGGAAGCAACCCTTTCTCTTAGGAGGGGGAAGAGCAATTAAGCGGGCTTTAAGAAGCCACAACAAAATATGCTCTTGCTCAGACAAAGGATCAGGAGTAGGAAGCAACCCTTTCTCTTGTGGAGAAAGGTTTGACTTCTCACAAGAAGCAGAAGAAGGCACAAAGATAGAAGAAAAAGGATGAGGATCTTTATAGAGAGCATTATTCCAGCAATGGGGATTATGCTCCTCTATGAGATCACTATCAACCTTCCTTATAGGGCTAACAACATTATCCTCTTTAACAACGGTGCAATCATCTTCCTTAGAAGGAGGATCAACACCAAGAACATTACAATTTGCATTCACCTTATCTCGCGATACAAAAGAATAATCATCTTTGATAGTGGGTTTGGATGATGTTGTTGAAAGGTCTAAGTGGATCGGGTCGACTTTATATTCCTAAATAAAGGAATCTGTAAAGTCTAGAGAACACCAATCATCACCAAGACACACATTCCTTTGAGTAGACCTAGGATTTCTTACTTTAGAAGGATCTTCTTTAGGAACATCTATCTCAAGAGTATCCTTTGTAGTAGGTATTGTTGGAGTAAACATTGACACACTAGAAGATACTAAAGGAATAAGAGTAGGCACAACTTTTCAAAGCTTGACCTCAACAGTTGCTATTTCACATAAGCATATAGCATCAGGGTCAGCCTTGACTGTGACTACTTTATTATTACAAATGAACTTAATAGATTTATGCAAGGTAGATGGGACTGCACCCATACCATGAATCCACGGTCTACCAAGAAGAAGGTTATAAGGTAATTTTTATGACATAACATAAACAAGGGTGGGTATGGTAATAGGTCCAAGCTACAAAGGCAATACTATTGTACCTAGAGCTTATCACCCAACATTATCAAACCCACAAATGTCAACAAAAGAAGGATTAAGAGAAGATGAATCAACATTAATCTTAGGTAATAGATCAATACTACACACATTGAGCGTCGAACCGGCATCAACGAGAGTACGTCTAATGCCAATTTTATTAATGTTGACTATGATCATTAGAGGGTTTTCTTTCTTATGTACTTCTGGAGATGGGAGTTCCTATGGATAGAACGTAATATTCGGTGAATCCACACGAATATATGCCATCAACACATTAGCATCCATCGACCTAGCAGAAGAAGGCAAGAGGATCTTTTGCAAGGCTTCCTGAAGCATACCTTGATAAACCAGAGCAAACTGAAGCAAGTCCCACAGTGAGATCTTAGCCAAAGTAACTTGAAGTTGCTTGACAAGATTGTTATCACTAGGCACTTTAGTCATAGGTTTAGGAGTTGAAGGAATACTTGGTTGTTCATTTGTTATATTCTCATAAGTATGGGCTACCGCTCTATAAGAGGGAGCCTTAGAAAGATCAAGGGAATTACTATCAAATGGAACACCATTAATAGAACAAACCCTTTTAGGAGAAGGACTAGCTGGAGTCACGCAAATGATTGGTCTCTTAGGCCTTTGAGGGGAAGCAGAGACATAGATTACATTTATAGAATCATCACAACTAGTAGAGTAATTATTTGAATACATATTCCTAACATCGATCCAAATAGGGTCAAATGTGGAATAATCATTGGAAGAAATATTCTCAACATCGATCCAGGGAGAATCAAATGTGGAAGGAGGTTCATCATTCACACATGCAATGTCTCTAGAAGAGAGTGCATTGGAAAATATATAGGACTCATCATTCACAAATGCATCATCTCTAGAAGAGAGCGCATTGGAATGGAGAGAAGGCAAAGTAATATTAAGAAAGGTATCAATGATTTCATCTTCTTGCAACAAAACATCCTCTGAATTATGAGGAATTTCGTGAGAAGGATCAAAGATATCAAGTGGCATAGGCAAGGCCAAGTCACCATCACATGCATGAAATGGAATATCATTAATATTTTGAACAAAATTAGATACTAAACCAATAAAAGAAGATATTAAATTCATTACAATTTTTTTAATTTTTTCTATATTCTAGTAATTTGCATTTTTGGAGGTCTTTGAAGTGGAATTTGAGGTTGAAACTTGCGTCGGTCCTTAAAATTTGATTTCCAAAGGCACTGGCATTTTAGGGATTGAACTAGTTCTCTAGGAGACCTTTCCAACAGTGCAAACGGTTCTGAATTCCGAGCACCGAATCAAAAGTTATGACCATGCGAAGTAGGGGTAAATAAATTCATAGTTTTTTAGAAGATTTTCTCTTCATGCCAGGTTCACAAAAAAGTAGTATAGGGGGATTCACTACTCACGAGTTCTCTTCATTCAGAGAGCCTCACAGGGCGAACTGCCCTAAACTACCTCAACAACAGTAGCAAGATTTCTAGAATTCAAAAGAGTAGGTCACAAAAATTTTATGGACAAACTAACAAGCTCTCGACCAAAGGCCGACAACGCAGAATACGGTCAACAGCGCGGCGCGCTGGCGTCTCGTACAGACTAGAGAACGAGTTTATGACATAAAACAACTAAGTGACTACTAGCAAACAAATTACTAAGAACTAACAGAATGCGATAAAGTAGCAAAATGTAATAGAATTTAAGTAAAGTGAAATAGAAATGATAAAGAAGAGGAGAATAAAGGAAAGAAATACTTACAACACAACCACGCAAGTGATGAAGCCTCTAGCATGTGAATGTATTCAAAACTAGCATGGATGATATCTGAAGAGAATGTTGGGGCTATATAGGGGTTTTCCTCAGTCAAACCCCCATTTTGGTGTTCCCACCTCAACGGATAACCAAGAAGATAGAGAGAAAGAGTGGAATAAACAAAGCATGTGGTGAAACCAAAACCTGCTCAAGAGTAGAACCCACACCACCAAATAAGCATGTGATAAATGCAAACCCCACTTGAGGAGGAGAACCCAGATCACAAAAGAGATGATAAAAGAAATCCCCACTCAAGGAGGAGAACTTGTATCACATAGTGAAGATGAAAATGGTAAGGGATATGAAATCCCAAGATGCTCACAAGCATGAAGCAAGGGAAGAAGAACTACAAAAGGTGTTGTAAGGGGAGCTTGAGAGAGCTTGAAGCTACTACAACAAGCTATATGAAGCTATGCAAGCAAGTGATGGAGTGAGGCTAAAAGCTAGAATGAATCAAGAGAAGTGCCAGCAAGACTTGGAAGAAGTTAGAAGATGCAAATGGATGGAAATAATGGATTAAAAAGGCAAAAAAGAAGCTTCTCGAGCAGTTAAAGAGAATCTCGAGCCGTTTCCACCAACAAACTTAGCTAACAAGTGGAAAAAATGCTCGAAAATAATCGTCTAAGCATTGACACATCGCAAGATGCTAGTGCAGAGCGCAAACGTCCACGTGGCATGCTAGTGTCCGAACACATCATGCTACAAAACAACGCGAACAAGAAAAGCACAAAGTTCAACGAAAAGTTAACACACAAGGGTGGTTGTTGAAAAAGGGGTGTTGGAGCATCCTAAGAAGGGAAAAAGCCTGATGCTAAGGGAGTTGACACTAAAGTGGATGCAAGAATGTATGTGAAATTGCGAGGGGTGCAATTTTACGCTTATACAACAATGAATCCATGAGGAAGTAGGCAACCCTTTCTTATTTCCTCAATTAGCCCAAAGGAAACTTGTGATCAGTTGTGTAACCTGTTCATATAACATTTTTTAAAAGGGAGCCAACATGAAGAGATGTAAACATGGCTAGTCATTTGAAGGGATTTTCTTGCAACTTATATTCTTCCAGCTAGAGATAGAAATTAGATGGTCCAATTTAAAATCTTATGTTTGAATTTGGACAAGAACCAATTCCACATATCCTTGAGAGAGACCCCTATACCAAAGGGAATTCCAAGGTATCTTGTTATAATGCCATGCTTAACTTCATGCCATTCACAAGGTATCCAAGGTGGCCGACGGATAGGGTGGGTCATAAGAAATTTAGTTTTATTCATGGCTAACTTAGAGCCATAAATGGAGTAAAACAAGTCCAATATATCAAGAGTATTGGCCACTTCATCAGCTAAGTTACAAATGAAAAGCATGTTGGCATCATTACTAAACTAAGAATGTAGAGCTTTGGCATTACCAAGAAGTGAGATACCTTGGATAAGTTTAGTAGATAGTGCATGATGAAAAAGGTGTCCAAGAGCATTAGCATCTAGCACATAAAGGAATGGCACAAGGTGGCAGCCTTAGTGAATGGATTTTTGTAAGGGGAATTGGGGTGAAAGGACTCTATCAGCAACAATTTTGGCATTAGCATCCATATGTAACATGTTGATTTGGTCATGGATTTTAGGAACAAATCCAAGCCACTTCATCATATTAAGAATGAAGGGCCAACAAATGCAATCGTAAGTTTTATAATTAGAGTGCATCTTGGGTATATTGTTGAGCTCATTTAGTCGTCTCCCAAGTTAAGATCAAGTTATTTAAAATGAATCTTCCTCCCAATTATCTAGTCTTATTTGGAAGAACAATCTCTTGCATAATGAACTTGATATATGTCTTGCTAGTGCTTTAGCAATGATTTTATAAGAGGTGTTGGGGAGGGTAATACGTATCTAGCCACTAAGAGTGTCTTCATTTTTTCCTTTAGGGATAAGTTAATTAGTTCTTGATTTATAACAACACCCAAAGAACCAGTTTCAATGCCCTCAAGGTAGATATTATACAAATCCTCTCTAATATGGGGCCAAAGAGCTTTATAAAATTCAATTGGTAAACCATCAATTCCTAGGCTTTTTTCCAAGGGCATACTTTGTAAAGATTCATCAATCTCTTCAATAGAGAGAAAGTGATTGAGGGGTTTGTTGTATTCAGTAGCTATTTTTTTAGGGATACAATCAGTAACACTTTCTTCAAGGATATGAAGAAGGGGGTCATTTTTTGATTCATCTATAAAAAGGTTTTTAAAGTGATCATAGAAGGTTTGTATATATTATCAACATAGTTGCTTTGTAAGGTTCCATTTGCAAATTTAATAGTAGAAATGTGTTCCCTTTTGTGCCTATGTTAGAGATATTGAAAGA
>VDFB02073173.1:139010-167207 GCA_007258455.2 Sequoia sempervirens
AATCAGTTTTTCAAAGTTATGAGGACAATGAAGGTTAAGCCTATAGCTTAATTCTGGATCAAGGCTATTGATAAAAATATCCATCTTTTCCTTTTCAGGAATAGGACGAGAATATCGTGCAAATAACCTTCTCCATCTTTGTAAAAATATAGTAAATGGTTCTCCTACTTTTTGTTTCACTTTACAAAGATCAAGCATTGTTATTTGATGTTGAATATTGTAGGAGTATTGTGAGATAAATTGATTTATCAACTCATCAAAAGTTTTAATAGGTGGAGTGATTTTTGAAAGCCACTCCATGGATTGTACGCCTAGACTTCGTGGAAATAATCGCATCAAGTAAGTATCATCATAGGCGAATTCAAGACTCATGTTTCAGAAATCCCTAACATGGTCTATGGGATCAGTTTTTCCATTATACCTATCATACTTAGGAATTTCGCAATGTTTTGGAAATGGAATCATTTGAAGACTCCTATCAACTGGATAAGGAGATATGTCTTCCAAAACATATTTCTTTGTTGTACCTCCTTGCATTTCCTTTATTTTCCCTTGTGATTCTTTTATCTGTTGGTTAAGAGCACTAAAGTCATTAGGAGGATTTTCAGGATTTTGTTTAATCCCCTCTATGTCAAAGGTGTGAGGCAACTTAGCTCCTTGATTAGCTAATGTAAGGAAGTATTTTTCTTTGTTACGTTCTAGGATTCTCTCCATAAGAGTATGGAATTGAGGATCTTGTTCTGCTTCTTGAAGCTTTTCTTCCGTTATCTCATCAAGATTAAATGTTTCCTCTTCTTTTTCATTTCGATCACCCATTTTACTAGTTGTAGTTTCTCCCTCGTCTTTTTCCATTTGTTTTTGAGATCTTGTGAAGACAGGCATAGATTTGTATCAAAATTTTACTCGCTTTTGATCAAAAGAGTTAAATAGTGCAATTGATGTGGTATGTATGAAGGTCAAGATAGAATGAAAATTCTATGACTTATACAAAATTTTCTAATCTTGTAGCTTGTGTTGTTCCCTAAGTGAAAGGATGAAAATCCTGTTGGTGGGAATATAAGCAAAAGATCTAGAAAAGGATGGTTGTTGCACTTTATGAAGTTTTGATCATGGCTTTGTAAAAAGATGGATTTTGTGATAGATGCCCAATATATTCTAAGTTCTCTATTGTAAGATTTGATTTGGACGAGTAGAGTATTCAATTGTTGGTTGGGGAATATAACTAAAACGGATGCGTTGACTATGGTTATGCCTTTGAGAAAGGGCTCTTCTTTGAAAATAAGCTTGTGAATACAAGGGCTCTATGGCATAATCATCTGAGAGACCTCTAACACAATCATGATACCTATGAAGAAAAGTTCTATATTTAAGTAAAACTTTTCGACTTTGATATAAGAATTTTTGTTTCTTCAATAATTTCTTGTGGTTGAGAGGTTTCTTTGGCTTCTTAATCCTTTTGGAAACGGATTTTTTTACAAAATTTGTAGATTTCCAATCTCGTAACATGAGATTGATCAATATGATAATGAGTGCTTTGGATGATCTTTATCTAAATTAATGTAGTGAAAACACATCAAACAAATTGAAAACAGTTGTTTTTAAGTCCTATGCTAAACATTAAGTGTGTAACCAAAATGTTTTTCAAAAATTGTTTTAACAGGTTTTACACATGACAAGCACTTCAAACAGACTCACTCTTAGTTCTCAAGTAGGTCATCATAGCAATCAACAGCCCACATCTTAAAACTGCATCGACTCACACAGCTGTGTCACCCCCGAAAGGGCGCCCGTGTTTTTGTCTTTTCCAGGTGCGTACTCAGAGTGACGGAAGTGGATACCGAATCCCCTGAGCAAACAATCCTTGGCAGTTATATGGTGAGTATCTTGGGGGTAGATTCTTCCCTCCCCTGCATTGTAATTGAAATGATGTTTGGATACTGACTCGGTTAGTTACTACACTAGGTTCGTAGTAAGGATTTCCGTTCGGTGCGGCAAATGATAAACTCCCTCGAGAGACCTCCCTACCTTTAGAACAAAGGCTTTGGGGATGGTTATCATGCACACTACCATCAAAAGAGGGTTTCCCAAATTTTGCTTTAAATTTTATAGTGGGGTGGAATAGCCTGGCTTTGGCTTGAACCCACTTGAGTCGTTCCTCTTGGGTGAGTACTTTTTCCCACAAGAGCAGACTCTCTACAAGGTTGTAATAAAACTTAAAGATGCATAAAAAGAAATAAGTGAGTTTGGCATTTTGATCACCCAGTTAAGGGGAGAGCATAGGCCTATCACTTGAGAACAAAGCAAACACTAGATTCAATTTTAAGCACCAAATTGAAATTTTCTAAACTAAGTGAAGATTTTGCTTCACATAAACAGAAAATTCATTTTAAGCTAAAATTGAAAAATGATGTGTCTATCCTAGGATTGGTTCGTTTTTCTTTAAATGGCTACCCTAGGATTGCTTCGTTTTATCCTTTAGATGACTACCCTAGGATTGGTTAATTTTATCCTTAAGATGACTACCCTAGGATTGGTTAATTTTATCCTTAGATTATTAACTGTCCGCGGCTGCGTCGGAATCAGTTAAAACTAAACTACGAGTACAGATTACAGATTACAGTGTTTTAAAAATTTGCGCTGCAAGAAATATTATGGGCGCTGAAAGAATCATTACGGGCGCTACAATACAATTTATGGGTGCTAAAACAGTCTTCACGGGCGCTAAAACAGTCTTCACGGGCGCTGAAACAGTTTTCACGGGCGCTGAAAGATTTGTCACGGGCGCTGAAAGATTTGTCACGGGCGCTAAAACAGTCTTCACGGGCGCTGAAAGATTTGTCAGGAGCGCTAAACTGGAGGTATTCTTCCGAAAACGTGTCGTCTGCGCTATTCCGCTGTTTTTCCTGTAACCTGTCCAAAAAAAACTACAAACAAAACATTAAAAAGGGGCAAGAGCCCCACGGTGGGTGCCAAAAATGTGTTGTGTATTCTATTGTTAATCTAATTAAAACAAAACACTATTAACAGAACTTTAAATTGAAGAAATTTGAAATAAACTTGGCTATAAAATAAAAATTCTTCAAGAACGTTCCGTCTTTCTCTATCTCCAGAGATTGGTTTGAAGCTTTCTGGCTCTTAGATTGTGTGAGCTTCTCCAAATGACTACTGCAGAACGAGTATGCAAAGAAAAACTATTCTATATGCTGGTGAAGATGGACAGGGGCTGTAATTATGCACAGGGGCTGTAGATTATGTACAGGGGCTGTAGATGAGATGAATCATGATTCTGTTGCTATGATTGCTATGCTATTGCTGTGATAATGCTATTGCTATGAATGCTAATACTATTTGCCTATAGTTTACTTGCCTAAAAATCCTATATGATTTTGGAGCTCCCGGCAGCTGTATTTATAGATTTTTGCAGGCTCCATCCTTGCTGGCAAGAATCTATGGCTATGAATTGTCTGGTAGGTTTGAATGGTGAGAGATTGAGAGGTTGAGAAGAAAATGGGGGAGGTTGAGAGGTTGGAGAGAAGAATGGAAGCTTGTCTTCAACCCAAGGGAACAAGCCTGCACAGGAACAGAGAAATTTAATTTTCTGTTTTGGCAGTTTGTTTCCCGGGAGTTGAAGATAAATCCCAAATTAAATAAATATTTAAATTTATTTAATTTCATTTATTGCTTTTGATATTTGATTTTTGATTTTTGAAAATTATAGAAGAATTAATTAAATATTTTGGAAATATTTAATTGTGATATGACTTTAGAAGATTTTTTGAAATATTTAGAAGATTTAATTAAATATTTTTGGAAATATTTAATTATGAATAGATTTTTGAATTGAATTGGAGGAATTTTGAAATGATTTTAAAATGAATATTGGATTAGAAGAAATAATCAAATATTTTGGAATATTTAATCACAAATGATATTTAGAAGAATTATAATATTTTAATCTTTATTTGAATAAAATATTCAAACTAAGATTATATGATAATTAATATAAATAAATTGTAACATTTATTTAATTAATTAAGAAATGAATATGAAAAGGTGATTAAATATTTAATCTAAATGAAATCATGAACAATATAAATAAATTATTTAAATTTATTTATATGTAGATAGAATCAAAAGATTTTAATTAAATATTAAAAATATTTAATTAATTACCAGACAATGTGATATGACCATTTTTAAGTGTATACAATTCATCTTCTTAATCCTTCATTGACATTCTGTGGGTTTGATAATGTTGGCTTAATAAAGCTCTAGGTACAATAGTATGGTAGCTTGGACATGTTACCGCATCTACCCTGTTTATGCTATGTCAGAAAAAATTACCTTATAACCTTCTTCTTGGTAGACCATGGATCGCCAAGGGTGCACCCCATCTACCTTGCATAAATCTATTGAGTTCATTTGTAATAATTAAGTAGTCACAGTCAAGGCTGACCCTGATGCTATGCACTTATGTGAGATGGCAGTTGTT
This sequence comes from Sequoia sempervirens, assembly GCA_007258455.2. Taxonomy (NCBI): domain Eukaryota; kingdom Viridiplantae; phylum Streptophyta; class Pinopsida; order Cupressales; family Cupressaceae; genus Sequoia; species Sequoia sempervirens. Next base: position 143,503 of record VDFB02073173.1, read on the forward strand.
GTTCAAGCTCTGGTTGTGCCTACTCTTATCCCTTCAGTGTCTTCTAGTGTGTCGATGTTTACTCCCACAATACCTACTACAAAGGATACTCTTGAGATAGATGTTCCTAAGAAGCATCCTTTTCCAAGTAAGAAATCCTAGGTCTACTGCTCAAAGGAATGTGTGTCTTGGTGATGATTGGTGTTCTCTAGACTCTACAGATTCCTTTATTTAGGAATATAAAGTCAACCCGATCCACTTAGACCTTTCAACAACATCATCCAAACCCGCTATCAAAGATGATTATTCTTTTGTATCACGAGATAAGGTGAATGTAAATTGTAATGTTCTTGGTGTTGATCCTCCTTCTAAGGAAGATGATTGCACCGTTGTTAAAGAGGATAATGTTGTTAGCCCTATAAAGAAGGTTGATAGTGATCTCATAGAGGAGCATAATCCCCATTGCTGGAATAATGCTCTCTATAAAGATCCTCATCCTTTTTCTTCTATCTTTGTGCCTTCTTCTGCTTCTTGTGAGAAGTCAAACCTTTCTCCACAAGAGAAAGGGTTGCTTCCTACTCCTGATCCTTTGTCTAAGCAAGAGCATATTTTGTTGTGGCTTCTTAAAGCCCACTTAATTTCTCTTCCCCCTCCTAAGAGATCTTACAAACATGATGAAACAAAACATTCTTTCTGTGCATACCATCGAGTGCTTGATCATTCCACTAGTGAATGTAACGCATTGAAGGAAAAAATATAACTACTTTGTGACTCAGGTGCCACCAAACTCCCATTTGATTGATGCACCTACCTTTTCTTTGCTTGACAAGTGATATAGAGGTTTACCTCTATCCTGTTTTAAGAATCTTGCATGGTTCTCCTCCCCTCTATGATGGGGGTAGTGATAACTCATCTTGGAGATGTTTGTCCTTCTTAATGACCCCCTCTCTCTCTATATCTTCCAAATGAAGTGTCCCTTGAGTGGACCCCTTTTTCTCTTGAAGGATTCATGAGGGACCCCCTTTGAAATATTTTCTATCGAATGAATTCCTTGCGTCTAGCATGGGGGCAGCCTGACTAGACCTATTTCATGACTTTGTGTCTAGATTGGGAGCAACCTAACTAGACCTCGCCTTTCAAACAATGCGTCCCTTGAGTGGAACCCTCTTCCTTTTGAAGGGTTCCCAAGGGAGCCCTTTGAAAGTATTCCAACTTGAAGATGGTCTACGTGACTGTCTGCTTATTTGCTCTATAGAGCTCCTTTACATATTTACTTGGTGATACGGGTTCTCCTCCTCGAGCGGGGTTTGCTTTTATCACCTATATTTGGTGATACGGGTTTTCCTCCTCAAGCGAGGATTGCTTTTATCACCTATCTTTGGTGATACAAGTTTTCCTCCTTGAGCAGGGATTACTTTTATCACCTACCTTTGGTGATATGGGTTTTCCTCCTCGAGCAGGGATTGATTTTATCACCTATACTTTGTGATACTATTTTTCCTTCTTGAGCGGGGATTTCTTTTATCACTATTGCATTCATTTCTATCATTCTCTTCTCAATTGTAAATACTAGATTGAAGATCTACATCTTCTTGATCTTGTGTATATACCCTTCCTTTCTTCATTTTAGAATTCTTCTATCTTTCAATTTGGGGACGGTCTCGACGCATAGTACTGAGACAACCTTCTACATCGAGGTCTCTTTACTCTGCTGAATCAAATCCTTTAGTTTTTTGTGTTCTAACATTATTGTCTAGTGCAGGTCTAATGCATTTGTTTTGCAGGTCTTCAGCCTAGGGGCATGCTTTTGTGGTTTGAAGGATTCTTTGCTTCCTCTACCATATCCTTTTGATATATGATGTTATTTATGTTTCATAGATTTTCTTTAGCGTGCATATTAATGTAGATTCATATGCCCGCTAAAGTGGGAAAAAAATGTATAAGCGTAAAATTGCACCCCTCGCAATTTCACATACATTCTTGCATCCACTTTAGTGTCCACTCCCTTATCATCTTGAGTAGGCTCATTTTAGCCCTTGCATTAGTGTTTTTCCCTTCTTAGGATGCTCCAACACCCCTTTTTCAGCAACCACCCTTGTGTGTTAACTTTTCATTGAACTTTGTGCTTTTCCTGTTCACGTTGTTTTGTAGCATGACATGTCTGAACACTAGTGCGCCACACTAACATCCTACGACATTTCAATGCTCAAACGACTATTTTTGAGCATGTTTTCCACTTGTCAGCTAAATTTTTTGGTGGAAATGGCTCGAGATTCTCTATAACCATCTGGAAAGCGTCTTTTTTGCCTTTTTAATCCATTCTTTCCATCCATTTGCATCTTCTAACTTCTTCCAATTCTTGTTGGCACTTCTTTTGCTTCATTCTAGCTTTTAGCCTCACTCCATCACTTGCTTGTACAACTTCATACAACTTGTTGTAGTAGCTTCAAGCTCTCTCAAGCTCCCCTTACAACTATTTTTGTAGCTCTACTTCCCTTGCTTCATGCTTGTGAGCATCTTGGGATTTCATATCCCTTACCATTTGCATCTTCACTACGTGATACGGGTTCTCCTTCTTGAGTGGGGATTGCTTTTATCACCTCTTTTACAAGTTCTCCTCTTCGAGTGGGGTTTTCTTTTTATCACACACTTATTTGGTGGTTTGGGTTCTACTCCTGAGCAAGTTTTTCTTTCACCACACGCTTTATTTATTCCACTCTTTCCCTCTATCTTCTTCACTATCCATGGAGGTGGGAACACCAAAACGGGGGTTTGACTGAGGCAAACCCCTATACAGCCCCAACATTCTCTTCAGATATCATCCATGAAGGTTTTGAAGACATTCAAATGCTAGAGGCTTCATCACTTGTGTGGTTGTGTTGTAAGTATTTCTTTCCTTTCTTCTCCTCTTCTTTATCATTTCTATTTCACTTTACTTAAATTCTATTACATTTTGCTACTTTATCACATTCTGTTAGTTCTTAGTAATCTGCTTGCTAGTAGTCACTTAGTTGTTTTCTGTGATAAACTCATTCTTTGGTCCGTATGAGATGCCAATGCACCGTGTTGTTGTCTGTATTCTATGTTGCCATCCTTTGGTCGAGAGCTTGTCAATTTGTCCATAAAATCTTTGTGACCTGCTCTTTCGAATTCTAGAACTCTCGATGTTGTTCCTAAGGTAGTTTAGGGCAGTTTTCCCCGTGAGGCTATCTGAATGAAGAGAACTCATGAGTAGTGAATCCCCCTATACTACAATTGCGTTTATCCAAAAGACAAGGGGGTTGGAAATTATTGATCCTTTTACTCAGGGCATTGTCTTACTACCAAAATGGATTATAAGGGCCTTGGATGGGGATACTCCTTGGAAACATTTGGTTCACCATCAAATACAAATTGCTACAATTGTTCACTCCTAGGACTTGGCCAATTGGAAAGACAAGCTTCTCATGACACCCTTCTTCAAGACTCATGGTTCTACCCCATTTAACGCCATTTAGACTGGTTGGCAGACTACTTTTCAAAGATTATCTTGGTATGACCAATCCTTAAGTCATGGACTAATTTTTGCTTCATCTTCCATTTTGTGGAATTGATTGGTTCAACAAGGCAATGCTCCTCTTGCTAAGATCAAAAACCTTAAAGGAAGACACCTATTTAATAAAGGCATTCAAGTTTTTCATGATTTGTGGGAGTCCAATAATTTTAATTGGAAGACTTGGAAACTTCTCAAAGCTCAATTTATACTTTCTCCGGCTGACAAAGATCCTATTCTAAAAATCCAAAAACTTATTACCCTTGAGATATCATGTTTACTATCCTTACCCTACCATAATATTTTTTTCAAAGACTTGAAATGGCCTAACAACTGTAGCTTTTGACACTTTCCTCTCAAGATTGTTTATCAGAAGCTCCTCTCTCCCTTCTCCCTTGCTCCTCAACTTAATCTTAAATGGAAATGCAAGTTTAACCAATTTAGGTGGAACAAGATAAGCTCCCAGATTTGGCATTCCAAAGCTGATGCTTAATCCTAATTGTTGGCTTGGAAAATCCTCCACATTAAATTGCCTATTGGAGATCGACTTCACTTCATCACTCCCTCTCCTCCATGCCCTTTCTACTCTAAAAGGGAGATTATTAAACACACCTTTTGGTTCTATGCTCATGCTCGTAACCTTTGGTGCTATCTCTCCTCCAGATTCCTTGCAATTTTTCCTCAAAAATGGACCTAGAGATCTACACTTCTCGGACTATCCCAACATCACAATCCTATCTCTTATAACTTTAGAAAAATTATCCTTAATTCATTTGGAAATTTCGGTGCTTGGATTCCTTCTCTTGCACCTTTTTCCCTTTTCATATAGAGGCCTTGTTGCTCAGTGCGAATTTATTATTTCATTTAACCATTCTCCAACATACTCTCCAAGCTAAATCAGATTTGAAAGATAGGCTGGCCAATCTGCAGATGCAGATTCAATCCTTTGAAACTAGTTTATAGGTCATTGATTCAACCAACATTCATGGTTTGCATGCTTCAAAGGAAAATTCTAGAGGTTTCTCTTGATTTGGTAGATGATCTTTATGGTGACTACTATGCTATTGAATTAGTTTTGGAGCAAAGCTAATCATATGCTTGTTGAAGATATTTTCCTATGGTCAATTCGCTCCTTCACAAGATTGCAATGGTGGAGTCGAACTCTCTGTCGCCATGTGTGTGCTAGGGAAACAAAGTTTCTAGGGTTACCACAACTTTTACTAGGTTGTTATTTTTCTCTTAGTCACTTAATCCTCCTCACAAAGGATTTGAAGCCATTTTAATGATGAAAAGGTCGGCGAGTAATCAGAAAGTGGACGGCTAAACCTATATTTTTGTTGTTCTTTATTGATAATGTCAGTCTTTATGTTTGTGGTGATTCTTCTTAGATCAACCTCTCTTCAATATTTCTATCAATTTAACATGGATCTATTTCCTACCGTTGTATATTGTCGCTTAATAGAAACTATTTCTTTTGTTCCCCATATAGCATTTTTTTGGAGTTATTTTGTTGTTGGACCTTCTTATATGTGATTTTTCTTTATCTTTATCCAATAAAAAAATCCACGCACAAGAATAAAAACATAAATATACGAGATCATCTGAAAAGATATGGAAATAGGTTGTCTTTTCCTCTTAGCATGTTACCTTGAAATATGGAGCCCATGATTATGCATTTGTAGAACTATCCTGTCCAACATGATGGATGTACCTTTTTGTTTTTGACTTTGTTATTTGGATTACTAATATTTTAGAATATTTTTAGAGGGTGTCCAAATTGTTGGGGGATATCAGGGCTTAAATTTGATGGCCGTATATCAGTATTTGAAGATTTTAGCTATAAAATACAATAAAAATAAATATTTAACCATATGTTAATACATGTAATTTATTTTAGAAACTGTAAATATATATATATATATATATATACTTTTATTTTTAAAATTTTTAATAGAAATTTCTTCTATGCTTTAATAATAGAATAGAAACCTATTTTTCAAAAAATGCAAACTTCTATTGTCGAAAAAACAAATCTCAAATTTTTAAGATTTTTTTAAAGATTCTGAATATTTTTGAGTTTTTTTTATTCTAAATACTTTTTGAGTTTCTTTAATAGAATTTTTTAAAGAAAAGGGAAAGATTTTTTTTGCACACTTACACTATATATACTTTTATTTTTAAAATTTTTAATAGAAACTTCTTCTATGTTTTAATAAAAGAATAGAAACTTCTTCTTTTTTTAAATCAAACTTCTATTGTTGAAAAAAAAATCTCAAATTTTTAGATTTTTTTAAAGATTCTAAATATTTTTGAGTTTCTTTAATAGAATTTTTTATAAAAACAATAATATTCTCCTTCAAACCATTTTTTATTTAACCAATGCAATATTTTTCATTTTTCTTTTATTAAACTGGATGTAGAGTTTAATCTTCATTATCTAGACTCCAAGTTAGAGTTTAATCTTCATTATCTAGACTCCAAGTTGCAAGAAGAAGCAAAAAGTCAGAAAAGGGAAAAAAAAAATTGCACACTACAATTTGCAACAAGAAAAAAAGAAAATTTGCAAAAAGTAAAGAAATTTCGCTGCACAATTACAACTAACAACAAAAAAGAAAAGAATTTTGCTGCATAGAAGAATAAGATGATTTCACTTTATTTCTTTTGTTCTTTTAAAAAAATAATAATATTCCATGAATTTTTTTCCTTTTTTTTTTGTTATGATGCAACCACTACAACCCCTATTCTCTATATGGTTGTTAGTTTATATTATTTTATTTTTTTTATGATTCATTTTTTATCAATTTAGATGAATTTGAACAAAATATCTAAATCTTTCTTATTTTTAAAATATGTAGGGATTACAATTTAAAAATGTCTCAGAGAAAAAAAAATTCAGCCTTCTATCAAGCAATTTTTTCCATGGTCAGGTACAGTGGCATGTGAAAGAGAATTTTCAAGGAAAAACATAATAAAAGATATTCGATGAACAACTCTAACATTAGATATATTGGATGCTTTGATGAGAGTGTCTCTAACAACGATTGATGTATCAGCAGTGGAATGGAGCAGAGTGTATGAAATTTGGAAAGATGCCAAACAAAGAAGAATTTAAAATGTTTTAAAAGTCTTTTTTTTGTTCACATTTGTAATGGTGATGTATCCCATATGAGGTAGAACACACCAATGCATTGTGATTTGTTAGTTTCATTTTAATGTCAGTATGTTATAAGTTTTATGCTAATACTATCATAAATTAAATTTATAACAGACTCTAAGATTTTTTAAATTTGAGATGAATGGATAAAAGGTGAAAAATTGTCATCTTTTTCAACCTATTCCAAGAGATGGTCACCTAGGTATCGACAGTGCTTCTATGGCAAAGAGAAGGCATGTTCCTTATGCTGAAAAATGTTCCTGTCCCTCGATTATTAGTGCCTTATTATATAAAATTTGACTTGCAGAAAAAAAAAATAATTGTCATGCGAAAGGCAATAATGAAGACTAAACCGTAGAAAAAAACAATCATAATGGACAAGGTGGACCGTCAAATTTAATCCCTGGGGATATGTTCTCATAATATTTTTTAAAAAAATTATAATCTTATAAAGATAACAAGCAATGTTCTAAAATAGAGTACAAATTGATTTGATTTAGTGCATCAAATAGAAGTGTTCTATTAATTACTTCTTGAATGTTTTAGGATGAGGAGAAATATTCAAATATGAGAGAATACTTAAATGAATACAATTGAATGTCTTTACATATTAATACATAACAATATTTTGCATAAATGTTTCACAACAATTAGGTAGTGAAATATATGGGGATTGACGAAATTTAAGTGGATGGGAAATGGATGACCCAATATAATTGAAGGATAAGATCTATGTATAGAATGAATATATGATCATGGAGGGGGTCAAATTTGTGGACATAGTATTTGATTCCATACTAGTAAGAATGATCCAAGATAATGAAAAAGTAAGATGCATATATAAAAGGAAGGTATGATTGTGAAGGGTACAACAAGTTTGTAGATACTACAAACAATATATGTAGAAATATATATGTTAATATTTGCAGACAAATATATGAAAGTATATGTAAATAGAAAATAATAGTATAGATATCTTAAATGCATCTATATAAAAGATGTCCAATCATATTAACTTTGAAGTGTTTATAGACTTATATCTCTTTATGTCTTTTAAATATTTATATTAATTTGATAAATACATACTTATGTTTTTCAAAATAAGAAATCTATTAATAAAAATATAAAGATTACAAAAAGATACATTTCAAAAAGAGAAACCAAACTAACAAGAATACATAAAATTTAAATTTAACAATTTAATTAAAAAAATTGTGACTTTAACTTTTACAAAATGATTATTTTTCTATAAAAATATTAAATTCTAATATCTAATAAATATAAATAAATAAACAAATAAATGAAAAAATAAAATTATTTTATTTATTGTTTTTTTTTTTTTAAATTTAACACAAATTTAATATTATAAATATTTTTGCCTATTTATTTATTATAATTAATTCAATAAATTTATCATTTAAAAAATATTTCTATTCTATTTTATTTGGTATTTTATTTATCTTATAACTATGCTTCTCTCCATCTTTATATACATTTGAAATATGCCTAGAGAATAAACTACACTTCCTTTAATATGTTCCCATCGAGGCTTTGTATTACTCTTGCACAATCATATGAAAATTTTGTGACGGTTTGTTCATTTAAATACCTGTCATTTTACGTTTTATGAAAAAAATTGACTGTCAAAAAAATTATTTAAAGTACCTAAAAAATCAATATATTTGTAATCTATGAAATATTATTTTACAAAATAATTATGTTAGAAAATTTACAAATTTTAGAAACTATGCATGCACTCAATTAGTAAAATCCAATTGCATATAATAAATTTTATTGATAATTAAATAATTATATATATGTAATTTACATTTTGACAATGCATAGAGTATTAGATTAAGAATAATTATATTGCACAATATGATTGTTTTTTCCATATATTTATTCTCTAATTTGTAAAATTGTATTACTATTTTGACTATAAATTAATTTATTGATTTCATATGTGTAAATATCATAAAAACACATTTAAATATCAATTTCAAATCAAATATAGCAAGAAATAATTATATAAAATTAAAAATAGTTCAATCCACAAATTGATCTTTAAATATCAATTTCAAACCTATCCAGAAATAATTATATAAAATTAAAAATCAAAGCTGAATCACGTGTAAAATAAATGTTGTTGAAAAAACAATGTTATAAAGTGAAATTAGCTGCTATTGTTCAATTTTTTTATAGTTTAATCTTAAATTCATCTATCTAAAAACATAAATTATTTGTAAAAGGCAAACAAAATTTCAACATGCTCACCAATAAAACCAAATGCTCTATTTAAGAAAATCAAAGCTAAGAGTCAATGTACACAAAATGCTATAAAATAAATGTTGTTGAAAAAACAATGCTATAAAATAAATGCTTTGAAAATACAATGAAAATTTGTGATATGTTGTTATTCATAAGAATATCTTCTATATATATATATATATATATTAAAAAACTGTAAAATTAGAAAATATTGATAATTAGAAATAAATCTAAAATCTAAAATTTATTGTTAACTGTAACAAGAAGTTTCTAAATTATGTAGAAAATAAATCTTACATTGAAATACTATTCAAAAGTTAAAAAATGTCCAAAGATCTTTAAAAATTAGAAAAAAACTATATTTAATCTTGAAAATATTCTATTTTGAAAAGATTTTGAATTAATAAATATATTTATAATAAATTATATATATTAATATAAAGTGAAATTAGAAAAAAATATTCCAAATCTAAACTAACTTATATTTTTATCATAAATTATATATATATATATAATAAATTTTTACGGTTTAATAATAATTTTAAGTGTCAATTTTACGGTTATATAAAAATATAGCAAGTCAAATGATACGGTCTAATAAATTTTTAGGTTGTAATATACGGTCCAAAATGCAAAAAATGGTCAAATAGACCATCAAATTCAGGCCTGGTTCCATCGAATCACTTTCCCCTTCCCTAAAATACTATAATAAATAAAAATGAAAGCACTAAACAATTCCTAAAGAATTCCTTATTCGAACGCGACCCGAGAAAGGTGGCATCGTATCTTTCACATCTACCGAATTTTGGTAGAAACCAGATTTCTGTTTTCTTTTTCTTTATTGCGGTTGCCGCTTCGCTAATACGGCCAAACACAACACAGCTTCTTACTGTATTTAGGTGGCGTCTCTACAAACACGCTACACATCACCGCAAATATTTAGTACAGTTCTTTATTTTTTAATTAGAGGGGATGCGTCTTTGGTGTCCGTTAGACGCGGGGGAGTGTATAAATATCCCTCTACCGAACCAATTTTTCTCATTCAATCTCAACATTCCGTCTATATTTACAGAGCTCTACTTTTTCAGGTGATTCAGGCATTTAGGCTCAGAAAATGGCAGGAGCAAACAAGTTGGTATACGCAGCGGCGTTCGTAATGGTGATAATGACGATAAGCGCAATGGCAGTGAAGGGGGCGGAGGTGCCCGCTCCATCAATGCTTACTGGCGCAGCTTCTATGGCCTTGGTTCCCACTTTACCAGCTGCTCTCTTTGCATCTTTCATTCTTGTTTTACTCTGCTTTTTTCATTGATCTGTTCAGCAGATGGAGATGGAGATGATAGATCGCTTTAACTTTTTCCTTTTATAAAGTCTGACTATATTGATGGCCAATGTAGGCCGAATTTTCAAAGGTTTTCTTTGTTTCCCCATTTATCAAATGAGGGCACGTTTCCATGTTCTGTGTAAAGGATTTGAATAATGATATTATAATTTTTCTGGAAATTATTTTCTTTGCTCTATTGTGCTTATCAATGGCTCTAGGTATTTTAGATCTACAGTTTAAGGTTTTGCGGATGCATGTCTTTTCTAAGTACAAATTTTACTATCCATATTGGTTGCCTTGCTCTGTTAAACGATTGGCGGTGGCATTCAGAGTATTGCCCTGTTACCATACTGTGATTGCCCTCATTAATGGGAGGGCAGAGCTGTTTAAAATAAAGAGAATTTTACTGTCATTATGAGGCAACATTCTTGCCGTTGAATTCATTGCACAATAAATCTTAATGAACTCTGTAGATAAAATTAGATCCCCAACAATTTTATCAAGCATTACCCCGATATTGATTCCCACACGGGCGCATCTACAATGTTGGGAGGCCAATAACTTTGAACACTGTTGAAACCTATTTTGTTATTTTCTCACTGTTTAATCGCTCCCTCTATTGATGGAATTTGTACTAGAAAATAAAATTAAATGGACATTGGCGCATTTGGTCCATTGTTTTGGTATAACATAAAGCAAATTTATGAGTTGAAATAAGAATATCTTGGAGAGACATTTTGGTTGGGTAGTCCAGGGTTTAAATTTGATGATCGACCTGGTCTGTAAAGCCATTATTTATTCTTGCTTCATCCTGACGATAAATCAGAGTATGATTATACATTCAAAAAAATTATGTACATAATTAATTCAAAAGTTCTTTATATAAATCTTCATAAATTGTGCAATCATTTTGTCTGGATAAAATATATATTTCACTATGATTCCATGTAAATTTTAACCATCTCTGTCCAAAATTGCCACTATGTTTTCATAGTATGCAGTTTTTCCAGTGTTTTGACTATATTTTATAGCTAAAATTCCTGAATAAAACCATACGGCCATCAAGTTTGGGGTCGGCAAGAACTAGAACTTGTTTGCTCCTGCCATTCCGAGGAGTTGGGATTTAACCAGTAAAAGCCACAACAAAACGGACAGCATCAGGGGAAATGAATGCAGAGATTTGCCTGGGTGAGGGATATTTATAGTGCCGCACCGTACACGGGGCCACCAGAAGCTTAGTATTAATAGAAAAAGAATATATTTATTCGTCCGATTCTAACAACGAATATAATTTTTACAATTATAGCGGAGACAGCAAACACTGTGGTTGGTTTGACAGTCTTAATCATGGTACAACGTGTGGGAATCTTAGTTTTGAATTAAAAAATTACAAGGGAAATTACTAACCACATTCGCTTTACTCCCCAGTCAAGTCGGTGCTATTTTAAAGAGGCCTTGTCAAATATTCGCCAGACATTGTTGGGCTGTAGAGAGTCTTTTCAGGCGATGTGATTCCAATCGATAATTGAAAAATCAAATTTGTGAAGGGATTCGGACATTAAGCACCATTTACGCTAACAGTACACAGCAGGTTTCACATGCTACAACTATTCAATAATGATCTTTGCGATCAATACTTCAAATTTTTAGATTAAAAAATGATCTTTCCGATCAATGTTACAACTATTCAAGAATGATCTTTGCGATCAAGAGTACAACTTTTAGGTTCAACAATGATCTTTGCAATCAACGCTACAACCATTCAACAATGGTCTTTGCAATCAATTGTACAAATTTTTAGGTTTGACAATGATATTTTGAGATCAATAAATTACAACCATTTAGCAATGATCTTAATGGTCAATGGTACTTATGAGTGCTCCAACATCAAATATCTCATATATGAATGCTCCAACTTCAAATTTTGTACCAATAATTTTTTATTTTGTCTAACATGAGAATATTTATGCTTGTACAACATTTTGAACATATTTGTGACCTTTTTCCACTTGGATACGCCAATCCATCTATAATCCATCTATATACTATCTTTTAAAGGTTGTTACTTCCACTTTTTGTTCCAACACAATTTCTTAGAATGGTTCTTCAATCCATAGATATTGCAAGGATGAAGATGGGTGAAACCACAATAGTGGTTTACAATTTGATGAAGGAAAACTGAGAAAAAATGACCCCATAGAAAAAAAATTGGTTTTAGCGGTTCGAATGAACCTACAAGTTTGACCGAACCCAAAAGGGGTTCGTTCGAACTAGGGTTTGAGCGAACCCATTAATTACTAGGCCCACATTTCACATTTCTCAAAAACAAATGCATATTGAAGGGGTGGTTATTTCGAAGACCCTAGGGTTAGCATGAACCCCACGATTCATTCTCCCACGAAACACAAAAACCTAAATTTTACACTTGAGCTCGAGGTTGAGGATGAAAATGGAAGTCTTCTAAAACCCAACTAGAATCGAGTGAGTCAGCAGAGCGAGTTATCAAATGAATATAATTTTAATATGTATTTGTTTTTAGTTTTATTAAACATGGGTTTTCACCGAAAATAAAGCTCTTTGTTCTACATGTGGAAAAATAGCAGGTTATTAAAAAATTAAAATTAAAAATAGTAGTGCACCAGATATTGAAGTCCTTGATCCAAAAAATTAAAAAAAAAAGAATTTAGATACATACAAAAAAAGTTACGCGTTATATGGTCGTGCTATGTCTGAATTATAATTGGTTTGACTTGAAACTTGATTAAAGAAAAATATTCAATAAAAACAACCAAGTGGAAGCACTAGATATTTAGATTCTAGTCTAAATTTGAAAGAATTAAAATTTTATCGCCCTTCATGGAAAAAGCGTTATGCATTATCGATTGTGCGCTTCGGCTTTTGCAAAAATGTTATTTATGAAGAAACCAATTTGCCGTGGAGATGGAAAAAAAATTGCGATCACGATTCCAAAAATTTTTTGAAAAAATATTTTTAGAATCTATAGACAAAATGTGATGAGACTCTAGTTTGCATCATCTTCAAATTCCTCATGATTTAGCCGCTATAGGTGCCTGAAGGTGAAGATTTAGTTAAATATAATAATTTTAGTGTCCAATTTGGCCAAAAATTGTAAACCACTATTATGGGATCACCCAGATCCCAACACATCTCTTTTTTATGTCCATGCCTATGACAATTATAACATTGTATGCATTGTATTTCTTGAATTAATTTGTTTGAATTTGTAACATTGTTTTTACATTCTTTGACCTTAAGTTATTGGTTCAATAGGCTGTATAATTCCTTGTCCATATTTTTTCAAACCTTTTCCTTCATATCCTATTCTTTTCATTACCATAAATCTAAAATTCTTTGAAGAACATTCTTTCTCATTATCCTCACAATTAGTAAAATTTGTAGATTCAATAATATTGTTGTCTTCCTTACACTTTTAATCGAGAGAGGCTTTAGCTATATGACATTTATCAAACAATTCATCTAATGAACAAAGCAAATCACTTGTATCACATGATAAATTACATAGTGTAGGTTTAGACTTTAGACTTTGGTTTTTTCTTTACATAAGCTTCAAGTAATTCACTAAACAAAATATTTTCTTCTCTCAATTTCAATATATTTTCCTTTAGTGGCTTATTTTCTATTTCTAATTCTTCATTTTTTTTCTAATTAAATCTCAAGTTCTTCTTCCAAAGTATTTTTCATACATATTAAGTTTTTATTTTATTTCCTTTCTCTTTTACCAATCTTTCTCATTGGAAAATAATTTGCTTATATTTTAACCACAAAAATAATTACTTATGCAATGCTTGATGGTGAAAGATTTTGGTGATTTTACCAACTTCACTCTTCCATGATTTAAAATAATCTACCACTTACTTTTCTCCTTTTCAAACTTAAGCTTCAACAAGTATTATAGACTTCGTCAAATTTTGTGAAAAACTTTAAGAAAAATTGTGATTACCTTTCTTCTTTGATCAAATATAGATACACTTTCTTCTAAAACTACAATATCTTCTAGCTTGTTTTCTTCAATCTACCTTTGTTGATATGATGAATGTGTGATGGATGATAATAATTTTCAACAAATAATATTACAACTTCAATCTATAGCTTTACTCCCTCTCACTAATTTTATTGCACTCCTTTCAAGATTTGAATGCTTCTTTGCAAACATGCAACAAAATTCTATGTTCTACAATCTTTCTTGAAGAATGATGACTTTGGTAGATTTTGAATGCATTAATTTTGAACTTTCTTTTTGACTAACCAAGACAAAATAAAATATTAATATAGTTTTTACATTAACCTTTGATCATGGTGACTCCTTTTTCTTCCAATCAATTGATGATGTCTCCCAAAGTTGAGTTGTGATTTGTCTGTCCTTTCCTTAGTGACAACTATTTATCCATGGAAGCCACTTCACCAATGTTGTAATTTGGTTTCAATTGAAACGTCAATCTTTATAAAGTGTATTCCTTTCAAAACACAACTTTGAACTTCTCTTTGACCTATCGACATTCAAACGAAAGATTACTTGCAACTGTATTCCTTTGTTCTCCAATTAATGGTAGATCCTTTTTCTTTTGAATGGTGGCGTAAAGAAAAAATAGTGTTGAAGGTCTTCAATAAACCTTTGAACCTTGCGTTGAAACTCCAGTTTAAAGTTCTTATGATTTACTAGTTTGCCTTGATCTTTTTTTGCACCTCCCTTAGGCGATAGTCAAACAATTCTAGCATCAATATAATTGGGATGCACGGCCTGCAAATCAACAGCTTCTTCACTATACAGATTTGACTTCAACGACTTGAATTTTAATGGCTGGCGCGACGTCTTCTTCACATTGACTGGCAACGTTTATCTTTTCTACAATACAAATTCCTCCTGCGAACTTGCTTTAATAATCGTGATTTCTTCTTGAAGATCTCCTTTGAAGCAGCGACTTCTCTCTTCCTAGTACCAGTTCATAAATCATCGGCTATCATGTTGAGTGGCTTATCTTATCCTTTGAAAAAATGATGTTGGTGGCTTCTTCCTTATTTTTTGGCTGGTCCAAAATCTACAAACTCGTCACCTTTGATCTCCTATCATATGGCAGTTTCCTTCAGCTGTGAACGACTCACTGCAAATCACTATCGACTTTTACCTTATGGCTATGATGTCTGCGATATCAACAATGGCTTATGCTTATTATAACTGTCGACTTCATTTTATTATACGTGAGACTCTTAAAGTCATATGTCATTTCTCATGCACATCATCATGTGTCATTTCTCATGCACATCATGAATATATACAGCTATCATATGTTTAAATTATTTATACAAGCACAAAATTTTGAATCGCTCTAATATTATGTAGAAAATTGCCGAACATAAATTGATATTGTATTTTTTTACATTAAAAGATAGATAGATCTTTAAATAGGCACTGTCTATCCAGCCCCAGGAATGCACCGGGGCATGGATGCCATGCCATGCCTCCATCCATGCTACGGATGTCAGATAGTAGGGCAGCAGCTATCCAGCCCCAGGAATGCACCCAATATGAATGCATGGGCATGGCATGGATGGCTGGATGCCTCTACCTTCATCATTTCTCTCAACTCTGTCCAAACTCTGTGTGAGCATTGCCGTCTGTCAAGAGTGGAGGATAAATTTAACTTTGAAATTTAACATTTATTTAAAAAGATTAGATTATACTTTATCTTTATTTTTTTTATTAAATATATATTATATTTATTTTATTTCTTCATTTAGAACTTTCAATATTTAATTATAATTTTAAATAATAAAATTAAAAAAATTATTTTAATTTAAAATATATATAAATACTTAGTATAAAAAATATTTAAATTTTCAAAAACAATGTTTCTATTAAATTAATTTAAATATTAATTTTTTTGATAAAAATAAATATTTATTTTTAACTTTTAAATTTGATTATGAAATATTTAAGATAAAATAAGATAGAAAGTAAAAATATATAAACTTAATATAAAATATTAAAATTTTGTATAAACTGTTTCTATTAATTTAATTTAAATATTGAGATGTTAATGTATTTAATAAAATTTGATATTATAGGTTTTGATTAAAAAAAAATAATTTCTAAATTTTTAATTTTTAATTTTTAATCGAGAAAGAAGGTATTCAAGAATGTCATAACTAATTAACTCATTGTAATAGTACTAATAATGTAAACACTTGAATAAAAATAATAATTTAATATTGATATTTCTTTAGATGGATGTGTTTAAGATAACTATAATGTTAAATAGTGAGATGATGTATTTAATATAATTTAATATTTTAAGTTTTGATAAAAAAAATAATTTCTAAATTTAATTTGAAAAATAATAAGTTTTGTTAAAAAAATTAATTTCTAAATTTTTAATTTGAAAGATAATAAATCAAAGAATGTATTTAAGAATGTTATGATGAAGACAATGCATTTAAATTTGATTATGAATGCAATTATGATGTTCAAATTTTTAGTACAAAATTTTAAATATTTAATACAGATTTTAGGTAAATCTTTTAAATTTTAAACTTTTTTAATATAAAATGAATATTCAAAATTAAAATATTTAATTTTATAGGTATTTGCATCCATCTAAAGAGATATCAATATTAAACTATTATATTTATTTAAGTGTTTACATTATTAGTATTGATGCATTTAAATTTGATTATGAAGACAAGTATGATATTCAAATTTTTAGAATAAAATTTTAAATATTTAATGTATAAAATTTCAGGTAAATCTTTAAATTTTAAACTTTTTAAATATAAAATGAATATTCAAAATTAAAATATTTAATATTATAGTTATTTTAAAAACATCCATCTAAAGAGATGTCAATATTAAACTACTATATTTATTTAAGTGTTTACATTATTAGTACTATTGCAATGAGTTAATTAATTATGACATTCTTAAATACCTTCTTTCTTGATTTATTATCTTTTAAATTAAAAAATTAGAAATTAATTTTCTTTTAATCAAAACTTATAATATCAAATTTTATTAAATACATTAACAACTCAATATTTAAATTAAATTAATAGAAATAGTTTATACAAAATTTTAATATTTTATATTAAGTTTAAATATTTTTACTTTCTATCTTATTTTATCTTAAATATTTCATAATCAAATTTAAAAATTAAAAGTAAACACTTTTTTTATTAAAATTTATAGTATCAATTTATATTAAAAATATAGAAATTTTAATATTTAAATTAATTTAATAGAAACATTGTTTTTGAAAATTTGAATGTCTTTTATACATATATTTACATTAAAATAAAATTTTAAATTTTATTAATATTGTAAATATTTTTTATAATTTTAAAATTATAATTAAATATTGAAAGTTCTAAATGAAGAAGTAAAATAAATATAATATATATTTAATTAAAAAATAAAGATAAAGTATAAGGGGAGAGGACCCAGTAGTTGTGCATCTTAATTTCACCCTTCTCAAAATCCTACATGCAAATTTCAAATTACTCCCAATTTTTTATAGTAGCTTAGTTGGCAAGTCCCCTACTTATAACTTTGGTTTTAGGACCGCATCATCAAATATGATGCCACATCAACATGCTTTTTGTCAAGGTGTCCAAAAAGACCCAAAAAAAGTGAGACCAATACTTCTGCATTCACAACATGGGTAGTTGAGTGCTGATGTGACATCACATGATTGGTTGCTTTTTAGATCAAAGGAATACATTTTGTTTAATTATGAGTAGTCAAGTCACAACTATTTGGCATTATATAAACAACTCCTATCACAACTATTGAAGCGAGGGAAGGCGGGAGAAGGTGCTGAGGCAGCCATGAACGAGAAGCAGTACTAGCGAACCGAGCGAGGCAGGAGCAGGAGCAGGCCAGGGAGCGGAACATCCACCTTGAACGAGAGCTGACCCATGGCGGAGGTGCTTTTAGAAACTTTTAAAGGCTTAGGAAAGAGTTTGGGAGTTGTTTTAACAAAAGCGACAACGGCAAGGATTTCCAGAAACGAGGGTCAGGGTCAAAGGCTGAGCAGAAGGACGTGACCGTGTGGGCCCAGAGTTTTCTTTCCACGCAGGAGACAGAGCTTCTTCGAAAATCACCGCAACAGGGAACAGGTGTGCCCCACATCTTGTCTTTTTCAGTTTCTTTGCCTGCTTTCTCCTCTGTCATCAAATAAAAGTATCTGTTGCATCAAGCGCAAGTCATTTTTAAACCAAAACGGCTGCCTTTTCCCAAAACACGCATCAAACTTTAAAGATCTCTAATGACTGAACAATCTGAAAGTGGGAAAGGAATGGCAAACTCTGGGGCCTCGAGTGTGGGTTCAGGGTCAACTGAGACTGCTAACATAACAAAACAGACCGGCATATTGGGAGAATCAAACAAGATTACTTTATCAACGGAGTCTAATAACATACCAAAGCAGCTATTAGTAAATGAGGCAGTGGAAGGCAATACGGTAGGGATTGAAACTTTTGAAATCCAAAATGGTGGTGCACAGCATCAAGGGACCACTCTAATCCCTTTTAATCCCCCAACACATCTTCCAGTAGAGCCCGCAGCAGCAGCTCTGTTTAACACTTGGGGTGCTTATGTGATGGGCTATCCACTGGATAGGTCAAACGCAGGGAAGGACTGTGTGTTTGTAAATGCAAAACAGTACAAAGGTATTTTAAAGCGGAGGCAAACTCGAAAGGTAAAGTTTGCAAAGAGAGGAAAATTTGCTATAATTCTACCAAGGCTGGAACACAAATGCTTATCAAACCCTATTGAAATCCAGCAAGTTCAAAAAATGGAATTCGAAGGTAACGAAAAAACGAACCCTACATCCCATCTTGTCTCAATTTCGGCAGACAAGGGAGAAGGAGGTGAGGGTAAACCTTTTGATTCTTATAGTCCCACCACAACACCTCTAATGTGGTCCTCTGAGTTGTACGTCAATGAGCTAATGGCCATGAACAAGAGGCTTCAATCATTAGAGGCAAGGGGGCTCTTTGAAGATGCTAAAATGAAAGAGATCATGGATACCAATTGGCAATTATCAAGGGAGAACAAAATTCTCAAAGACGAAATAAGTAAGCTTCAAATCTCCATGTCAAATGGAGAGCAAGAATTGATTTCGATAAGACAAGTTTTAGCACAAAGTGGCACAATAGACAAAAGCATATCAAGAGAGGTAGTTGAAAGCAGCAACTTGCAGATAAAAGAGATACAATCAGTCTTGGACAGCGTAAAGATAAAAGAAAACCAGCTGAGGGATCAATTAGAGGAGGCCAAAAGCTGGGCTCATGTAGTGGGAGGTCCCTCAGACACACACAAGGACCTCATAGAAAAGCAAGTTCGAAGGCAGATAAGAGAAGAGAATGACAGAAATGTCAGGGCTGTGAATGTCATTGTTAAAGGGCTAAAGGACTATGGGGAGAATGAACCAACAAAGGAGCTAGCAAAAGATTTTTTTAGGGACGAGTTACAATGGATAGGTGTCATTCAACAAGCAAACAGAATTGGAAAATGGGTGAAAGATGGAAAGAGTAGGCACGTAAGGGTCACTTTGGCGAACATTGAAGATAAGAACAAGCTGCTAAGGAACAAGAAGTTTCTTAAAGGTACACAAATATACCTTGACGAGGACTTAACAATAGTCCAACAACAAGAAAGGCGTAAGGAGTGGGAAAAAGTAAAGGCAGCAAGGAACGAAGGAAAATGGGCTTGGTTACAAGATGGGAAAGCTCAAGTTAGTGACAAAATTACTCACCAAAAGTAGGAACTCGGGGCCCCCCAGGATCAGGTGTCAATAGTAAGTTGGAATTGTAGAGGTTACCCGTGGAGAAGAGGACCTGGTTTAGGGCCCATTGCAGAAGGAAAAGACATCATCATCCTTACGGAGACTCATGAGCATGATGGCTGTAAAATTCCAGACTTTGAAGGATATAAAAAAGCTTCCATTTGGAACGAGAGAACAGATAGTGGTAAAGGGCATGGTGGAGTTGCAGTCCTAATCAAAGAAATATGGTGCAATAACATTCAAGTCGAGAAAGAAGACCCAAACAAACAATATATATGGTTTAAAATAACAGAAAATCAAACTGTCATAAGAGTGGCTGCCTGCTATTTTGCCCCAAAAGGCTCCAAATCTTACAAGAAAAGGAACCTAGACCGTGAGGATCCTTTTGCTGCTCTAAAAAGGGACATTTCAATCTATAATGGCATGGGAGAGGTTATTCTAATAGGGGATTTTAATGCAAGGACTGCAAACATACAAGCTCTCAGCTTGGCAAGCAAGGACAAGGAGAAAGCTGATCCACTATGGTTGGAGGAAGAGGGACAGCATCTGTGGGAAAGGAATTCGCAAGATAGTAAGCACAATGTCACGCACTACGGGGCTGAGTTGTTGGGGCTATGTAGTTTATTCAACTTGGTCATTTGCAATGGTTTGAAAGCATGGCCGAACTCAGGCAACATCACCTGCAAAACATACAATGGACAAAGTGTGGTTGATTATGTCATTTGCTCGCATGTTTACACGTCAAAGATAAAGGAACTAGTGATTGGAAAATGTCCTTTAGAGCTGAAATCAGATCATAATCCAATATATGTAAATCTTGACGCCCACACTAGCATGCATCAAAGGGGGCAGATTCCTATCAGCAAAAAGAAAGTGCATCCGCAAGGTAGAATCATCATGAACCATGACAATCGGGAAGTCTTCAAGAATGCCCTCAAAAGGATTTTCATCGAGTATGAAAGAAAATTAGCTACCACAGGGCATCACACTATAAACAAGGACATGCTGATCCCTATTGTTCACAAGGCTTTGGATGAGTGTAAGAGGGCTAGGCCTAAGAAGGCAACTACTTCTACTTTCCCAGCAAACCCATGGTTTGATGAAGAGTGCAAATTAACAAAAAGAAAATTTCACCAGGGTGGAAGGACCACAGAAAACAAGAAAGAATACGAAAAGATGATACGGAACAAAAAAGAAAAATATGTTAGCACTAGAAGGCTGGAGTTGATTGCCCTTGGAAAGAACAACCCCAAGAAATTCTGGAAGGAGCTACAACAAAAAAGAAAACAAACAGAAAACAATATCACAAGCTCTCAATGGTTGGAATATGCAAAGTTATTGTATGAGCAGGAACAAGATAAACATAGACCCCCAACTATCAGGGCTGCCACTGAACTATTCACCATAGAAGACATCAATCAAGGGATAAAAAGGTTGGCTGGGGGAAAAGCACAGGATATTGATGGGCTGCAAGCTGAATTCTTAAAGTGGGGCATTGAGGTCCTTGCGCCTTGCATCAAGGGCTTTTTCAATAGGGTTATTCAAGAGGGCTTTCCGGAAGGGTGGACTACTAGTGTTGTGGTTCCCCTATACAAAAGTGGGGACACTAATAACCCATCAAATTACCGCACTATTATGATTAATCCGCTTCTTGGAAAACTTTTTGGAAGCATGATTGAGCGTAGAATTAGTAGTTGGGCTAAGAAAGAGGGCAAAAGAGCTGAAGGGCAGGCTGGTTTTAGACCAAAACATTCCACTATCGATCATGGTATTACACTTAGATTTTTGATTGAAAAAATTTGGAACGTTCAAGGGGAGGAGGCTTTTTGCTGCTTTGTTGACTTCAAAAAAGCCTTTGACACAGTGTCACGGGGCAAGTTGTGGAATAGAATGGAGGAACTGGGAGTCCCAAGGGCTCTTAGGGCGGCTGTTCATAGGCTGTATGAGCAGGTCAGAGCTAAAATCAGAACTAATGAAGGTATGTCGGAGTGCTTTGGCAGTGACATTGGAGTCAAGCAAGGCTGCCCGCTTTCCCCAACGCTATTCGGGCTTTACATTGACAAGTTGGAAGAGTGGATAGACAAAGTTGGTGGGGAAGGTATTCAGTTGGCCAATTATGTAATAAAATTGCTCTTGTATGCCGATGATCTCATTTTGATTGCTAAAACAACACATGAGTTAAGAAAACATTTGAAAGCTCTTGAATCATTTTGTCAGGAAGTTGGGATGCAAGTGAATACTAGTAAAACCAAAATTATGATATTCTCTCTGAGAAGGAAAAATCAGCAAATTAGCTTTATCTTTGAGGGCAATCCGCTGGAAATTGTAGATGAATACAAATACCTTGGGCTAGATTTTCACTATAAGCTCAGTTGGGAAACTTGTAGAGCAAAAAGGATCCAAGGAGGCTGGAAAGCGCTTTACTCTTTACAAAACAGATGTAGAAATGCTGAGCTATGGGATTGGAAAACCAAGAGAGCGTTGTTTGGCTTACTTGTGACCCCGGTGGTTCTATATGGGTGCGAAATTTGGGGCAGCAGCATGTCAGATCAGAAATGGAGGCAAGTAGAAAGAATTCAAAAGCATCTAATTGTTAGCAGCCTTAAGCTCAAAACCACGATACCTTATGAGATTTTACTAGCGGAGTCGGGCACCTTTCCCTTGGAGGCTTTCGCGATGATTCGGTTACTATGTTACCTTCAAAAGGTTCAAAACATGGACGACCATCGGTGGCCTAAGCTAATCGTAAAAGAAAAGTTGGATAGAAGAAGGAATACATGGATGAAACAAAAAAAAAAATGGATGGAAAAGTGGGGTGTGAATATGCAAGATTGTCCAAGTTCAAATGAAGAAATAAAAAAATATGTGAAACAAAAATTCAAAAAAGCTTTATGGACAAAACAATCAGGGCGAAAAAAAGACAATTATATCAAAGAATTCAATCCTAAGGGGGACCATGATGAAAAGGCATATATAGGAGCAAATATTAAATGGAGAGCAAAGATGTTGATAGCTCAACTCCGAACTAGCTCACATCGTCTTAGATGTGAGACGGGCAGATGGATGGTTCCTAAAGAAGAGTGGGAAGAAAGAATATGTCGTTTTTGCGACATGGGATTAGTGGAGACAGAGTGGCACTTTGTTATGGAGTGCTCAGCATACAAAGATATTCGGGTCACTTATGGGGACATCTTACAAGTGGACAACTTAAATACCTTGTTTGAGGAGGAAAGGTTGGTCAAATCTGCAAATTACATCATCAAAATTCACTGTCGTAGAGCTAATCTCGAGCGAAGATCTCAGGCTGTTTAGGGTCTTCTATAATAGCACCCCGATTGAGTAGTCTTGTCATTCACAGGTCCATAAGAGAACAAACAAGTGGCCTAAAATTAAGGCCCGTTATTAAAAATCATTTTACAAATTTCATTTCGACATTTCTCCCCAATCAATCGCAAGGCCAGTAAACCAGGTTTATCCTCCACTCCTCACAGGGATAGAGATGGCAGTGCTTGCATGGGAGGTTGGACAGAGTTTGTACGGAGGGAGATAAACGATGAAGTAGAGGAATCTAGCCATCCATGCCCATGCACCCATGCTAGGTGCATTCTTGGGCAATGACTATCTAGC